>NAGG01001835.1:0-13654 GCA_003031705.1 Calonectria naviculata
GATTATAGTTATGGGGGGAAAAAAGGGTCTAGAGGGCGAGAGGAAGGAAGAGAAAACTCCACAGGGCAAACCACATGCGACCAGCCGACGGCCGCCGCTGACCTAACTTACCGGTAGTGCATACATACATGATGCTGGCTTGCTCCCCTTGCCTCGATGGCTTGGGCTTTTGTCTCTTTCCCCCTTGTCTAACTGGGCCTTAACTCTATGTCTCTTCCTTCTGCTTCAGCTGCCAAGGCAAATTGAAACCCGCCAGCATTGCTTTCTTTTTTTCCTACTGCGTGGAAAGCTTTTTGGTGCGGTCCGACGGTTGCTGTTGGGCGCATGACAAGCACTGACAGAGAGCTCTGCTAACCCGTCGACTCCTTGTCGGGGGCTTCCCTTTTGAGCTCTGCACACTCCCCCTCCTCGTTCTACTGGCCCTCCACCACCGACTGCTACTACCACCACCACTTGACGTCCAACCTCCAACCGCAGTCCTTGCTTTTGCTTCTCTCCATTTCAACCTTCTTCCTCAGCCACCACCTCCTCCTTTCTTTTCCCTCCTTCCTCCCATTTCCCTCGCCCGTTTCCCTCACCGTGGCAGTTTACTTCTTATTCTGCTGATTTCCCCTCCCAGCTGGTCGCCACGCCACACTCCCAGCAGGACGCACACCCCGGTTCCAACCCACTACACCGGGGCTAAGAAAAAAAAGAGAGCGAGAGCACTACCGCATAAAATCGACATAGGTCCGCGACGAAGTTGAAGAGATCGTTTGGCTCCCGAGCCTTGGCGGCACTACGGCGTTGCGATCGCAGAGGAGCCTCCCACCCCCGGCTTGGTACCTGAATATACGCGGATTCGGCTATTTACAAGCCCGTTGCATCGCCGTTGCCCAGACTGTTTCTCGACCAGTTTTCGGCGCTTCCCCCCCACGATCGCAAAACGCCTCTGATACGGCCTTGACACCAGAGCCGGCGAGACGACCAGCCCACCCCCCGAGGGCCCCGTCGCATAAAGCTCCCGAGCCTGCAATCGCAATCGCATCCTGCGTGCGCAATATTGCCTTGGGCTTCGATCCCCCATTTTCGACATCACTACATCATTTCTTCACCCCTCTCACACCGTTCGATCCCCACACAAGCTCCTCCTCGCGCAGCCACGCTTTCGCCCGCGTCGTGTGCGTCATGGCCATCCTCAACAGATCCCGCCCGTCTGCGCCGGCTCCCGGCACCTTCCTGGGCCTCTCCAAGAAGCAATGGTCGCTGCTCACGGTATGGACCATTGCCCCGTCGTTGGAGCCCGTTTACTGACATGGCCGTGGCGCAGTTGATTTTCCAAAACTCGGCTCTTATCTTGGTACGCGCAATCCGCCCATGACCCCTCCATCCGTTGCTGCCCTGTCATGTCATGACGCTGACCTGTCCATGTTGCATCCCAGATTATGCACTATTCTCGTGTCATGCCCCCATCCGGCGACCATCGCTACTTCACCTCGACGGCCGTCTTCCTCAACGAGGTCATCAAGTTTGCCGTTTCGCTCTCGCTCGCCATCTATGAGACATCAAAGACGTTGGCCCCCACAACCCCCGCCACGGTACTGTTTGAGCAGATCTACAACACCGTCTTTGCCGGCGATGGCTGGAAGCTCGCCTTGATTGCCGCCTTTTATTCGCTGCAAAATTTGCTGGCTTACGTCGCAGTCGGCAACCTCGAGGCGGTCCACTATCAGATATTGTACCAGATCAAGGTATGACTCGGGAGCTTGTGGCCGGTCTCAATTGCTAGCCCCCAACGGCGCGGCGATCAATGTTTCGGCCAAGATTTTTGGTATAAGACAAATTGACTGACAATTGCCCAGATCCTCATCACCGCCCTTTTCAGCGTGTCGCTTCTCCGCCGGCATCTTGGTCCGAAGCGTTGGATCGCCCTCATCATTCTGACCACCGGCGTGTGTGTCGTCTCGCTGCCCCAATCAAATGCGTCGTCCGGCAACTATCCGCTTTTGCACGACATGACGGACCACTTCTTCCCGCGCTCCCTGCATGAGCTTGGCCACGCCCCCATCGACATGGCCCCGGTTGGCAAGTTTGCGAAGCGCTCCGCCACCTATCAGGGAATCGATCACGACATTCCGGCCCCGGACCCTTTCATGGACTACTCTCTCGGGCTGACGTCTGTCTTGGTGGGCGCCTCCGTCTCTGGCCTCACCGGTGTTTACTTTGAGAAGCTCCTCAAGGAGAGCCCCACGCAGGCTAGCGTCTGGATCCGCAATGTCCAGCTCAGCTTCTACTCGCTCTTCGCGGTCCTGCTGGGCGGCGTCTTCTGGCAGGACGGAAGCGGCATCAGCGAGCACGGCTTCTTTGAGGGGTACAACTGGGTTGTATGGTGTGCCGTGTTTCTGCAGGCTGGCGGCGGTCTGATTGCCAGTGTCGTCATCCGTGACGCGGACAATATTGTTAAGAATTTTGCGACAAGCATAAGCATTATCATTAGCTCCGTCGTCAGCGTGTTTGTATTTGACTTTCAACTTACCTTTACAGTAAGATCTTACTCTTTTTCATTTTTCCTTTCCCTTTTTGGCTTACCATTCTAACACTTTGTAGTTCATCCTGGGTACATCTCTCGTCCTCCTATCAACCTTCATCTACAGCCGCTCAGATCGCAATCGCCCTGCCCCAATTAACATTGCCAAATTTGAAAAGCCCGCCATCGAGCGCGTCTTTACTCCCCGCGGGACCACCACCACTAGAATGACGCTCTCGCCCTATGACAACGCTGCCATTGGCATGACCACAAGCCGACCCAGTAGCCCAATGCTTCCCCGGCAGCCGAGTAAGACCAACCTGAAGCGGGATGAGTGAATTTATCTCTCAAGTATAGAGAGAAATTCCCTCACGAAAAAAAAAAATTCTCCAGAATAAAAATAAATTCAGCTGGCGTCCATGCGCAGAGTCCAGACTCTGAGGGGGATGTCACTCACGAACTTGAAACGATGTCATGACATGAAATATTTTTCCTCTTCACATATAAACAGAGATATATACCTATACACAAGATACGTCTTAGATGTTCTCGGTACATTTGTTTTTGGACATGGAAAGAAGGGAAATCGAGGTCTATGGTCTAGAAGGGCTCCGGCTGTCCTGATTTTTTTTGCTGTGCAGGTCGGGACGGGCGAGCAAGGGCGCGCGCAAATCAGATACCACAAAATGCCCCAGTTGTCCATTGTTTGGGGATTGGATCTAGGGAGAGGGAAGACTAGCATCCGATGATGGGTGACGTCGCATTTTGAAATTGTTCTTTAGCTTTATTTTTTACCTTTTTTTTTTTTTAGAGAGAACCAGGGAAGCCTCAGAGCGGTGCTCAATTGCGGGTTTCGAGTCATTTGGACGGGGTTCATCGGACGGAAATAGACGTCTATTTTTGCTTCCTAGCTATCTGTAGCCCATTTCAATTGTGACTGGCCGTTTCTCGAGGACGGCTGGATGGCTTTTGCCTGGTCCATTGCACCGCGAGAATTGATGCGTCATCTCCATTAACATCTAGTCATCTCAGTATACTATGCTTCATAATCTCCTTTTTTCGTGTTTTTGAGGTAAAAATGAGGAACTTGGGGGAAGCGCTTAATTCCCTGGTATCAATCATGTCATGCAGTTGGCCCGATTACATGATGACTTCGTTAGTGACATCCTGCATCGATTTTCAGTATGAAAAAAAATCAAGCCTAGAAAATAAGGGGCATCGACTTACTCGTCGTAAATCCTTGAAGGGCAGGCAGACACAGTTTTGGACGCGAACCTCATCACCAACGCCGCAATCCTTGCCGAGAATGGTAATGCTCTGGACCTTGACGCCGTTCTTGATGATGCTGGTCGAGTGGCTGCCCACGGGGGTTGGGGTGCCCTCGACACGGGCCCAGGCACCGACACGGCTGCCCCAGCCAATGATGGAGTAGAGGACGCAGGCATCATGCTTAATTTCTGAGTCCTCGAGCACAATACTCTCCTTGATACGGGCACCGGCGCCGACAGTGACTCGGGGACCAATGCTGACGTTGGGTCCCAGCTTGGCAGTGGGGTGGACGTCGGCAGTAGGGTGAATGAAGACGGGGGGCACAATGTTGGCGCTGGGCTGGGCGAGCTCGTCGCTGCCAGATTGCGAGGCCTTCTGGAGGTAGAGGGCGTTGGCGGGGACGGCGGAGCCAGCAGTCTTGATCTGGCGCCAGAAGTCCTTGGTCTCGTACACGAAGAACTGCTTGCTGTCGGCCATGTCACCGAGAATGTCCTGCTCGAGACGGATGACCTCGTTCTTCTTGTCGCCCTCTTCCTCGTCGACGTCGGGGAGGATGAAGCTGTTCTCGAGATTGTCCGAGGAGGGGTACGAGACGAGGCGTGGGGGTCGGTCCATGCGGCGCTTGATGGCGGAGCGAATTGAAGGGAAGATCGCATCGGTGGAGAAGAGGTAGACACCGCAGTTGATGAGGTTGCTGATGCGGGACTCGGGCTTCTCGACGTAGTGCAGGACTCGGCGGGTGTGGGCGTCGGAGACGATGCAACCAAAGTTGGTAGCAGCCTCGTCGCTGACGCGGGTACCAAGAATCACAGCCTCGGCGTCCTTCTCGATAAAGAGGTTGAGCATATCGGCGAGGGGGAACGAGCAGCAGACATCGGCGTTGAGGACAAAGAGACGCTCGGGGCGGCCCTTGAGAATAGCATCTCGGAAGTGGTACAGACCGCCAGCTGTACCCAGGGCCTCGTACTCGCGCAGGTACTTGATGGTGATGGCGGGGAACTCCTTGGCTGAGTCCTTGATGAAGTCGCGGAAAACAGTCTCGTCGTAGTAGCCGATGATGTAAACCTCCTGGATTTGCTTGTTGGGGACACGGGCGATGGAGCTCAAGCAGTGCCAGATGATGGGATGACCAGCGACCTCAAAGAGGGGCTTGGGGACGTCGAGAGAGAGAGGACGGAATCGAGTTCCTCGGGAAGGGCCACCGACCTGGAGAGGAGGGAGTCAGTTGGAGATTCCCAGAGGAGTTAAAGGGAGGTGAAGCTATACCAGGATAACGGCCTTGGTGGCGCCCTCCTGCTTTGTGCGATGCGCCAAGGGGACCTGGAGCGACATGACTGCGGTTGTGAGAGATTGGGAGGAGGGAGGGCGAAATTCGAGAAAGAAGCGTCGCAAAGGACGGTTCTTGAAGGAGTGGTGGTTGTTGAGGGGTGTTGGAAAGGTGGTTGTTGTCCAGTTTCGAACGTGTGTCGTTTGGCGGGGGACTGTCAAGGCGGTCACTAGGACAGGGGTGTGTGAGCTTGCGAATGGCGGGAGGGCGGACGAGATATGCGATTAAGCGGGACGAGGGAGCTCTGAAAGCTGTCAACTTTGCGAGTGGCGCTATGGGTACCGATTAGAGTTGGGGACGCGAAGGCGAAGACGGCACTGAATATGAAGAGCGGTTTAAAAATAACACTTTTCACTGGACAATTTTTAGCATCCAATTCAGGGGAATTCCCCTCCATCTTATCAATTCGGCCGGGATTCTGCAGCCACATTAGCTGGTCACAGTCACATCGCATCCAAGCAACGTGGGGACACGCAAAGAGTGAGACCCTGGCTTATCCAAGGTGAGGCCAAGCTCCACGGGTTTATGCTGGCTACACCGAAGGTGAGCTTCCTTGCCTTCCCCCAATTATCTGCATTGCACACCAGTCGCGCCCCCACCCGGCCCGCAGCCTCTGGGCAGTTTTAGTGGCTGCAGCGCTGTGCTATGAGTGGCTAGCCACTGACGTTGTTCCTGGCACTCACTGGCCGCCGTTGCTTTTCAGGGGTCGCTGCCTGGAAGCGACACCAAGCAAGGCCCAGCCACTCCATTTTTTTTTATTATCGATACGTACCCTTCAGCACCGGGCCAACTCCTGGCATCATTAATTTTTGTTAACGTCGGCCAGAGCAGAATCCCGGAAATATGATTAAATAAGACAATCTATGTATGGAGGGATAGTTGAATTAAGCTACATGCATCTATACCACATAGTACCTTTTTTTGTAGATTTTTCAGGGAACAAATGGGTTCAAAATCACATGATCAGGCCTTGCTCCCCTAACGCCAATTATCGTCCCGCAGTGTTGGGCCTGAGCCTCATGCGCTCAGCCAGTGAGGTGCAGCAAACACCAGACATTTCTCCTATCGCCATCGCCTTTCATTCGACTGCGCATCGTCGTCATTCATTACCAACAACCAAACACATTTCTTCGTATTTCACCGTTTCTATTTTCTTGATACCCTCTATATACGCGCTCTCTCTTTCTTTCGCTTGTTTTTTGTTTGCCCTCGCGCGCTCCTCTCATTAACTCCCCTTAGCAACCGTCGTCGCATAAGGAAAAAAAAAAGTTTGGTACTGTCATCAAGCGCTTGACCTGTAGCCATTCGCTTCCATCGCTCCAACGTGCAAACAAAACTTTGTTTGCCTGTTTTTTCTTTCTTCATTTTCATCAGCTGCCATCAAACCATTGCAGATGTCTGCTGAACGCAGGCGCCGGGGCGGCCGCGCCCAAAACTCAACCCGCAACAACATTATAAAAGCAGATCCAGAGTCCTTCACGGAAGTTGGTTCAATGCATGGTTCTGGAACCACCAACCCCAACCCATACAGAGGCTCTTCAAACGCCTCAAACTACGACGGAAGCTCTTCCGTTCACCGCATCGAACAACCTTTCTATCGCCACGGGCGCTCTGACGCACGTAAGTTCATCTCATCGCCAGCTTTGGTCAAGCAATCCTCATTCTAACCCCATCACAGCCACACCCAGTGACCGCATGACAGAGCCAGAACCTCTTCTCAGGGAGATGAGAATGCGCCCGCCGTCTGTTGCTGTCGCTCCGGCCGCCGCTGAAAGTCCCATCAGCGCTGAGCCTAGCGAAAGCTTCTTCCATACATCCTTCCAGGATATTGGCAAGAAGCTCAAGGCGTGCAACGACACTCTCGGTGAGCTTCAGCAACTTGGCGTCTCCCACGACGTCCAACTCCCAGAGCTCGTCTTGGTTGGTGATCAGTCAGCTGGCAAGTCAAGCCTGATGTCTGGGCTTGCGAACTTGGAGCTTCCCCGAAGCGAGGGCACTTGCACTCGCTGCCCTCTACACATTCGTGTTTCCCGCAACACTGACTGGTCTTGCCGTGTCTGGTTGAGAAAGGAGTACATCTATCAGCCTCCCCTCGACCGGGACATCACCGAAAACGACGTCACTGACCAAGACCCCTTCTTCCCCTGGCGAAAGTTGCCGGTGTCAAAGGTGCACGAGTTCAAAACCATGCACGACAAGAACGAGATCGAGGATGTGCTCCGATGGGCGCAGATTGCCATTCTCAACGATGACAAGAGTCACAGGCTCTTCATCCCTGGTTCTGGCTCCATCGCCATGAACACATCCATCGATCAAGCTGCTGATGAGGTCACCGCCAAGTTTTCTCCTAACATTGTGGCTCTCGAAATCAAGGGACCTGAGCTCCCTGACCTGTCATTTTATGACATGCCTGGCATCTTCCAGAACCCTGCTGATGCTCGCGACGATTATCTCGTCAACGTTGTCCGAAACCTCTCTAAGGATTACATTAAGCATCCTTCAGCCATCATTCTGTGCTCAATGCCCATGAACAGCGATGCTGAAAACTCATCCACGTTTGGACTCACTCGCAAACTTCATGCGCTGAACCGAACCATCGGCGTGCTTACCAAGGCTGACCTCATCCCCGAAGGTGGCAATCATGAACAGTGGTTGTCCATTATGCGAGGTGAGGCACACGAGACTGGCCTTGGATATTTTATCACTTCCCGTCCAAATGGAAAAGATCTCGAAGAGCTCAAGGAGTGGGAAGAGCATGTATTTGAGGACCAGTCCTTTGAAAGATGGCCAACTGCGTTCCACTGCTTTTCTGAGCGATGTGGTGTTGAAAGGCTCAAGGCATTCTTGTCTGAGCGACTCGGAGAAGAGTTTGCCAAGAGGTAAGTCGCCAGTCTGCTTTTTTTTTTCTGAGCATGAGCTAACTCTGGTCTTCCAGCCTGCCCACCATCAAGCATACCCTAAAGTTACATCTCGATAGAATCAATAACCAGCTTGGAAAGCTCCCAGAGCTTCCCAAAAATGTCGAGCTCGAGGTCAAGTCCAGTGTCATGGAGTTTGGTGAGCATGCACGATCAGAACTTAAACCTTCCGAGTTCTCGAAGCGGTTTGGTCCTTTGCCAGACAACTTTCGTGACTGTCTACTTGAAATGAAGCCCAAGTTTACTCTGAAAGATGCTACGGATATTCCGGTCATGGAAATTTCAGATGACGAGTCTGATGCCGCTTCGACGGTGACGGTTACTCCCACCTCGAAGCGACGAACCATGATACCGCCAACCACTCCAGCCAAGCGACAGCGTCTTGATCAGGCTGCGGCAGCAAATTCGTTCAACAGCCACAATGGAACAAATGGCACCAATGGGTACATCAAACCGGAAGATGGTCGAGGCAGTGTTCCTCCTCGACCCTCTCCCGCCGCTGCCAGACGACCCCAGTTTGCCGAGCCATTCACCAGGTTCAGCGAAGTTGGACGAGGTTTCCGAACTTTGCGCCAGGTTCGGGATGAAATCAAATTGAAAACTCGAGCAGGTATGCCTGACATTATTACTGAAGAAGTCTACAACGACCTATGCCGGGAGGCCATGCAACCTTGGCACGGACCCATGGAGGCATTTCTCGGTCAGGTTATGCACCTGCTTCACGACTTGCTAGATGCGGCTCTCAAGAAGTCATTCGATAGGCTTAGCAAGCGTCTGATTTACCAAGAGTGTCGGAAATTGCTCAAAGAGTATCTGGAAGACCGTCGTATGGAAACCCACACAGCTCTCGGCGTCGTCTATCGCCTCGAGACTTATGGTCTCTTTACCATTAATCGTGAGGCTTTCAGTCTGTGCCGCAAGGAGGAGGAGATTCTCTTGACCCGCTTCCGCCATCAGATGCGCATGCAGGCCGCTGGTTACGGTACCGGCCAGCCGCTCATTCCATGGGAGAGCTTGACTGACGAGAAGCGCTCGCAAGATGAAAAGCGGCGCGAGGCGGAACTGGCTAAAATTGGCCCCGATCCATTTGAGCGAGAGCTGGAGGTGGTGGCCTATGTTAGAGGCTACTATCGCTTGGCCGCCCTTCGCTTTGCTGACGCTGTTGCTCTCCATATTACAAACGGCATGATTCCCGAGATCCAACGGGAGCTGCCATACTATCTCGACGACAAGCTGGGACTACGAGGTCCGGATGCCGCGAACGTCTATGAGAGGCTCATGGCAGAGGATCAGGCAACTGCAACAAAGCGCCAGACCCTCAAAGGAGAGCGAGAGAAATTTGTCAAGGCGCTCGCCAGTATTGAGGGGCTTGAATCGGGCCACGATGACCACGACTTCACCCAGATGTCTCAAGACGAGCCTGAAGACACTGACGCCCTTATGAGCGGCGCTATTCAGGATGATGAGGCTTAATCCAGGCCTTTTTTCCTTTCTTTTTTGTTTTTGGTGGTATGGTTGGTTTGGTTGGCCCAGAGGCCGGTTATGTGAAAAGTTTGCGACACGGATTTTGGTTGTCTTTGATATTTTCTCCCACTTTCTTCGCTCTCCCCTTTATGGTGTGTTAGATGGACATCCAACTCGGGAACAAGTGTGTATCATGATGATTAGTTTGATTTGTCGATTGGTTCTGTTTTTTGCGCAAAAGCATGCCCCCGCAGGACACCGATTAAGGATATGTGCCTTTCCCCGCGGTTTGTGGTGTGCTGATATTGCCACGATGGCTCACATTGGAACAAGGGCTGAAAGGAAAAGGGGTAATGGATGGACGGATCGGTTAAACGGGGATCTACAGCCACCCCGGATTTGTGCTAGGAGACTATTGACAGGCTTGGTGCCCCAGACTAGGTGAATACTCTGCAGGTCATCGGACCCCATGTAGCTGAGAAATAAATGTATGTGTCAACAAAAGCGGAATGGCCGAGTAGTAGCAGACGAGCCGAGATCCGAATAAGCGTGGCGAGTGACAGGCGACCGCGTGGCATTGTGTGAGGAACCTGGCACGCGAGATGCCAGCTCGATAGCCTGAATGTTCAAGATAGTCCAGAGCGTGCCGATGGAGGAGGGAGGCAGCAACACTCGTGTTCGAAGGTAATCGTACCATACAATCACGCTGATTTATGACACACCCTAATGGTAATTGGATTGGTGATTGCTCCATGGCACACGATCAGTGAGTCTCAGCTGGAGACGATGAAAAATCCTCTGCAAAGTGGCAGTGTCGCTGTGTGCGGGCCGACCATCCGCCGTTTCTCGCCGCGGAGGAATTCATTCTGCAACACCCAATGGTCTCCCGCATCTGACCACAGCTAAAAGATGAGAAAATGCAAGATCCGGTGCTTCTATTGGTAGCAAGCAGATCCATTATGGGGTTGAAGCATGGGTTTATGCCGTTCGACGTGTTGACACACGACACTCTGGGGCTAGCTGCCAAGAGCGAATGGACAAAGCACTACCGCACATCAAACTTTCTAGGAAAAATGATGTGTTCAATATGGAAGGTCAAGGGTGAGTCTTGACGGCCATAAGCCAAGGTTCACTGTTCACGTCCCAGGTGTCTCGGGCCTTGGAAGTTGCTGCTTATTCGAGGATCAAGTTCACCTGAACGGTTCTTCATGGACTCATTGACATAGTATACTTCAATTATGCTCCATAATTGAGAAGAAAAACACGTATACATCCTGATGACGCTGTAGCTGCCTGGCTACCCCTTCATTCGATTTCGAGTTGTCGGTCAGACATGGCGACCATCATCTAAATCGCATGGCGAGCAGTTTCAGTCACTAAATTCAAGCCTCGTTCAGATTCTACAAATACGCGAGAGAAGACTTCAAAATCTCAAGTCACGCCCTTGTACTGCCGATATCGAAGGCGGTGCCAAGGCTACCCAGCGTTGTTGTATACCGGAAAGGATTAACTTCACAGCCGCAATTACAAATCCCAGCCCAGCACTCTCGCCGTAGCACCACCATGCAGCAGCGAACGCCATGTTGAAAAAAAACACAGTCATGCGACTCCGAGCTACCCGTCCGCGTGTGCCACCAGTTCGACTCTCGCTTCAGACGCTAACGGAAGGATTCATCGCGTTCCTCTGGGGTAATAATGCAGTTCGCGGCGATGCATCTGCTCCCGCCTGACTCAGCTCATGGCTCGACTCGTATGTCGGCTTCGTTCCCGCATCTCCGCCTCCAGATCCACTCTGGCCTCACACCCCCCTCAGCGTATCGAGACACCCTGGTATCGTCCTGTTTTTTTTTTTTTTCCAGCTTCAGTTCCAGAACCTCTTCAAATCCATCCGAGCCAAAGATAGATTTCTGCCCGAGTCGACGGCACCTTACCGTCGAGACGGGTCATCGTGCAGCTGCTCCCAAGAGAACATGTAGTACCCAGCTTCTCGGTACTTGCAAGCACAGTTCCCTTGGCTTCCGGCCCTGCAGCGTTCTTCTTCTCTCAGGAAGATGCCTGTCAAACAATTCCATCACCAATCGTGATGTTTCCAGTAGGCATGCCGATATCGATACGATCCATAACTAGGATGGTGAAGGACCTCTTTGGGTTTGCTCTGGGCAGCTATCTACTTCTTCAATAAGCCTCATGAGTCCAAGTGCCTTTAGAAACGAGCACGCCTACTTTAAAAGCAGTCTAAATAAGCATCGTATCACTCTCGAGATGTCCGCAATGCTCTAGCCAAGCCACAACTTCAAATCAGCGTCATCAGTACATAGGCTTGCAATGTCTCTACGCGCAGCTTAATTCCGCACTCATTTAAGCATACTCACGGCGTAGCTGTGGGAAGAGCCATACGTGCGGTGCTTGAATAATCTCGCCTCGATGCCCATTGTCGGTTTCGGCCCTGTCATCCGAAACCCGTCTTGGGCCCAGTCATGTGCAGCCTCGTTTACAGGACCTGGTGCCCTAGGATTAGCGCACCGAGAATCCTGTGCTAAAGCTGGGGTTGTTTGCGACAAGTGCCGAGGAAAGACGCCTGGCTGCCGTGAGCTGACTTCATGTGGTCTTACAGGTTACGGGTCGCACCGTTGCTTGCAGTAGTAAAGGGCCGTGACTGGTGAGAGAGCGCACAATCGACACTAGATTTGGGTGCTGTCCAGCGCGATCCCCCCAAGTCAATCTAGCATCGGCCTTATTTCTGCATGAGTATCGCCGTCCGGGCCAACCAGTCCGGGGTACTACAAACCGTAAGCAGCCGAACCAAACCGTTGGCCTAGGCGAAGCCGACATTCGATGTGGCGAGTGTATGTCAATCATTTCGCCGACCCCGAAAGGCCTCTATCAGAATTGTTTTGGGATTTTAAAAATGGTGACTTCCATGTCTGGAGCCGTCTACCCATCTGGGCCCATCCCATCGCCACCAACGTGGGTGAATAAAGGCTGAATAGGGACCATGTACCAAGGATCATGCCACTCACAATAAGGCGGGTTTTGAGCCAAATGACCCGGCATGGATGCCCGCACGGCGGGTTTCAATTGGGCCCTTCATCACACCATCACCCGGAACCCCAAAATGAGGGGCCAACGGTTTTCGCATCCTCCGCCTTTTGGACCCGCTCTCCCCAGGTCCCCCGGAACCTTGCAGGTCCTCCACGTTTTAGAGCCTGTTAGGGCCAGTCCAGCAGATCAAACCGTTGCTGTTTTCGGGGTCGAGGGAGGGGGAGCCGTCAACGCATTGGATGGATGAATACACGGCCCTATTTTACCGGTCTTCCCACCCGGCTTGCAAGGGTGGCTGGTCAGGCCGCCCAGTCTGGCCCTCTCCGACGTTACCTCAGGGCCGCCAAATGCCACACCATTCCTAGAAAGAAGCAATGTCGATTGCACGGGCTAGAGTGCCGGGTCAATCTTGGGCATTGAAGCGGCTCACTTTTGTCATTTTTCAGGTAGTGCAGGACGGGACTTTTTGTAACAGAGACAAATCACGGTGACTTGAACTCGAGACCAGGAAAGCATCCATCAACGACCAAGCCAATCTCTTCTACCCTAAAACTCTCTTCGCTAAACAATGGCTAAAAGACTACTCTGCCAGATGGATTGAAGATCATGACATGCAAAAACTCTGCCATAGACCACCCAGTGTCATCACGGCTGAAGCCGACGGACCGGAATCGTCACCGAACAGTGTCTCCTTCGCGGTGTGGCGCCTGGTCGCCATAAATAATTTTTGCTCCTGGTTATCATTTGCTGGCATACAACCCCAAGCTTACGGATTGAAAGATTGGCGCGCTAACCACCCATTGCCTGCAGGTCCCGAGCTCATGATTTCCCAAGTCACGGCCATGGCAAAATCCACGAAACTGGCCATCGGGGTCACCTTAATGTCTCTGATCAAGTACGGAGCCAGAAACTTGCATCAATTTGGCGAGGGAATACCCCGGTCCAGAATGAGCAGATCCTGGAAAAGATCTTGTATCGTCTAAACCCTTGCTGCGAGCTAAACCAGGTAACCTTAACAAACATGAGACCTTTGGAGCTTGTGACGACCGTATAAGGGAAAACGACTTTCGTCTACCGTCCAGCATCCCTACCCGCCTCTCCGCCCCCGGTGGGCACTACACCTACCAC
>NAGG01001843.1:0-13026 GCA_003031705.1 Calonectria naviculata
AAAGGGCTGAGGGGGGGTTGTGGGTAGAGTTGGAGAAGGGAGATTGGGAAGAGGAGGGAGAAGAGAGGAAGTTGAGAGGGGAGAAAGTGCGTAAGTGAGGAGTTGGGAGAAAGACGGGGAGGATGAGGCCGGAGAGAAGATGGTAAGGTGAGGTGAGTGAGTCGAAAGCAGAGAGGGCGGGAGTAGAATGGACCACCCACAAGCCCCAGCCGGCGAGAGAGACCCAGTGAGGATGGAGGGGGAGAGAGCAAAGGAGGGGCCAGAGAGGGACGGGATGCTATGGCCACCTGCGCTACTTGGAGGTACCTGCCTGCGCCTTGCACAAGAGGTACTGCCTTATACATCACACCAGTCGCGTAAAAAAGCGATGCAGCCAAAGGAACTCATCGGACAGAAACACACAGACATGACCTACCTGCGAGGCCTGGCATCTAGTGTCTAGCTGCTGCCCTCTTTGCCGTGTTCTGTTTAGAGCCCCTCCTCCACGAAGCATCATCCCACTTGCCGATATCACACGCATTTACTAAGCGCCTTACGCCGCGACGTGTGGATTTCCGCCGCTTCTTTCAATTCGTGCAATACAACAAATGAATAATATTCTTTTTGGGCATCACTTAATATATCCCACAGACGCTGTTAGTTTACTTCATTCCTATTTAACTGACATATCATGATGTTGTGGTTGACAGTGCAACGGGTTTCCAACCGCAACAAGCAAAGGCGGGGGAATGTCCACATCCTTCCTGCTTGAGTACCCACGTTGGACCAGGTACCTGCTTGTACTGCGCCACGAGGTACCACTATGTACGGGGCACACGCAGCCGTTGTGTTAACATGGTCTGCCGGGAGAGGAACTACAGGCACCTCGATAGCTACCTCGCCCTTGCTCAACCTTACCCTTGCATGGAGCAATGATCCCAGGCAGCTTTTATTTTCCAATAAGTGGACGCTTGACGGCATATTTATACTCGAGCTGAGACTACGTATGAGCGAGCGCATTGGGAGCTTAAGCTACTAATATCTCGATCGTGGAAGGCGGCGATGAAGAATGTAAACAGGGCAGCAGCTCAACCTGAGGGCGTGCATGCTTGAAATGTGCCGCGCCTATTTACGCAAATTAACAGCCGCTGATACATTGGAGGGGAAGATGCTCATCTCTTGATTTTCCGAATTGCTGAGGGAAACGCGGTGAAAGACCATGGAGGAAGAACCGAGATGCAGGCGTGAAAAACACAGATCTGGTCGCAAAGGATGTGTACATGACGCGCTCATTGAAAGCGTTAAGGGACGAAGGCGCCACGATACAATCCTAGAATTATGAGTCCGGTCGAGCCGACCCTCAGTCAATTTGGTCTGTCTCAAGCCGGCCACGCCAATGCCGGCCAGGGTCGGTCCAGCACCCTACGTACATGGTGGTTGGATAGATGTGGCTCTGATGTGCCGCCGCCCCCGCGCCGAGGCGTTAGGACCCTCTTGCTCTGTGGTTAGCCGACCTGTTGAGTACGTATCACACCTGGCCATTTTCTCGCGTTCTCTTGGCTGTTGTTGCTGGCTGCCCTGTAGCACGGTGCACATCACGCCGGTACTAGGACTAGTGCCTGTATTTGTCAGAAACCACAGACTACCACCCCGCTCGAGAGCCGCCTATTCTCTTTCCTCGCATCTCTTCAATGAGGCACAACATATGTTTGGGGCGTCTAGCCACAATAACATGTTATGGTTCTCCGCTTCGACAGAAGCGATTGAATGCAGACGTTTCTGACAATTGGCGGGGCTAACCTAAGCCACGCGGACGACAGAATATGGTACACGTGGAAGTTATAAGAAAGCCTAAGAACGAATGGGAAAATAAAGGCAAATAGACTAAACAAGGTCAAAGTAAACACTACTAGGCGGCTAGTTTATGGTCTTAATCCGCTATTAGTATTCCTGTATCGTAGGATTTTCTCAACGAAATTGTGATAAAAGCTATGCCATATACATGTCATCCAATTGTCAGCATCTCTGAATAGTCTTGATATTGACACTGTCTTGGCTACTACATAGTTATGGCTACGTGGTTTTCATAGGACGTGACCTGGTCAATTAGCCGCTCGATATAGGCACAAGTTAGTAGCATGCTCACGCCTTTGGATGTTGCTAGCATTGGCTGCGCGGTAGGAAAGGAGTCAAATGGTAGGCTCTGTGTTATGCGCTAAAGTTCTCTTGACACTGTTCAGTCTTCCCGGCAGTCAAGGCCAGGATTGTCAATAAGGTATTATGGCGATGAGGTCAATAGGGAACTGATTTTCTCACGGGCTGACGGTATGGCCACTGTGATGACAATTTGTGGCTGCCCCCCCTGGAGTCGCCAGGATGGGGGTAACGAATCACACGTTACAGAGAAGACCACATTATTGCCCTCTTTGGCTTCGATTCAACGGATGTTACTCAGCGACGAGCATTCTCATTTTGACTCCCATCAGCCGACAGCTCCCTGTCGTGCAACCATCCGTGATGCCATTATCCAATGGATTCTGTCCGTTGGCTGCAATCACACGCCGCTAGCCCTCGGCATGTTTTAACTCTGTATTATCGCGCTAGTTCCATCACCATGCTTGGCCCTCAACGTCTTGATCACAAAGCATGTCGTTTGGCCCCCGCATATTGGTCGCTTCAAACCCTTTCAAAGGTGGGGTAATGCTGTGGATGCTGCAGCAATCACCTCTGGCCATGCACCTCAGTGCATCGCGATTTGGCCGGGTGGAGAGCTATGGCATCGTCGTCGCATCCTGGAACCCATGTCTTTACCCAGCTTGGCAGGATGCTGCGGGCCTCGCCGTTTGCCTAGCTTTGTACCTTACTTTAGTACAAAAGCTGCCGTGGCAGATCTTTCTCCGAGGCGCCCACCCGGTGACGGTTATTGAAAATCCGGACCCCACCCTCCGAGTTCCCGCTTGCCTGGGGATCCAAAGTAATGCCCAAGCTCCGCATATCTCCTCCTTAGTTGGTAGTCTTGCCGTGTGCCAGCTCCGGTACTCTATCAGGCAGCTTGGAAACATCATTCTTTCTATATATCGGTTGTCTTTAGAGGCTGACAGTGAGCCGGTGCGATATTAGACTCAAGGTCATGAGTAGTCAACAACACAACACACTTTGATTCTCAGAACCAGATCAGAAGATTACATAAACCGAGTATGAGGTCACCATGAACGCATATGAGCAAAACCCTTGAAAATAATAGGTCCCGTATACTCTCCCAATGTTAGGTTGAGGAGCGTTTGAGTAGCTGGGTCGGTGACGATTAGCGAATGCTAAGTGTTATGTGCGTTTGCATCGTGAAATTTTTCTTCTCTTGTTTATTTTCACATATATAAAAAAATGATTTTTTATAAGAGAAGCATAAAATATATTAATAAAGGTGTGAATTCGCAGATATGTTCTGACGTTTATCATGCCAGGAGCCTACCTGACTACTGGTCCTAAGGCGCATGCGTTCTATCTTTGCCCATCAACTGAGGGTTGTCGTGTCTCGTTCGTAGGATTATCATCTAGAGCTATCCTAGGGTTTCAAACAGACCTCGACATTAAGTTTTAACGCTGTCGTAACAATTTTTCATGCTCCGTCCAAAAGTTTTTACATGCTCTGTGACCCCAGTGCTCTGTCCACCATTCCCCAAAGCTGTCCTCGACATTGTGATCTACCTTGGCCACTCGCTCCTCTCGCTTCAACCCACAGACTATGCATGCTTTTGGGGAGGTAGGTACTAACTTGGCCGTCTGGACCTGCATAGTCTCACTGATTTCCGGGACCTGGAGCATCGGCGCCTTGCCTGTGGCCTTGGCAGCGGCCACTGCGGATCTCAACCGACCAACCTGGCCTCGCCACACAGCCACGACGTCGGCAGCTTCACGGTCCTCGCGTGCCGCCTGAGTCTTGTCCACTCCAGCAAGCTTCATGCCCTTGCTGCCGGCGGCAGAAATAGACATGCTCTTGGCGAGAATCTTGTCGCGGTGCCAACGTTGTTTGCGGCCTGCAATAATACGTGCTGCGGTTGCTGCGAGGAGTACGTACCCTTCAAGGAAGTCGATCGCCTTGGGATCCGAAAGGATTCGTTCTTTAATAGAGGTGTTCTGACCCGAAATGGGCTTGAATAGGGCATTGCCAGTGTCGAGAAGTTCCGGAAATATCGACAGAAGGACAGAAGGGGGTGGGACATTAATAGGGGGAGGGGCATCGTCGCTAACCTCGGGTTTCGGGGAGTTGACGGGCTTCGATGGCTTTGATGGTTTCGGCGATTTTGATGCAACGGAGGGTTTCAGAGGTTTGACATTGTCGACAGCATCCCAGTCCCAACTCTCAGGTGGTTTCTCCGAATCAATATCAGTGTTTTTGGTGTCATTTGCGGGTGAATCATCCCAGGCTCCCCAGTCGTCCTCCTCATCTGTATACTTGGTCTCCTTGGTTTCGATTGTCTTCTCAAATGTTGGCCATGCAGTAATAGGTGATGCGGATTTGATATTATCATCTTCGGGCGAGGGACCAGTAGGAGTTTTGATAGCCAGGTCGGGGAAAGGGTTCCTATCCTGAAAACTGGGAGATTTGGGCACTTGTGGGTAGCTGCTTGATGTGGTACCAAATGATAGACCGAGGAGCTGGGTTGGAGGATTCTTTTCTTTGGTGGGTTGGTGTGGCGGTGGTGTTGGGTCGTCTAGAGAAAGAAGATCCATGGACGGAACATTCGAAGACATTTTTATGGGAGGCGGTGCTGAGTTGATTGCAGGCGCGGAAGCAAATGTGCCAGTCTCAAAGTCACCAAACTCATCGTCATCATCGTCATCTTCACCTTCAGGAACCTGCAATTCAAACTCCTCGGCATCAAAGAGCACATTTGCGTCGGCTGGCCCCAACTTCATCTTTGGTTTCAATCGTGATTGTGAAGTTGCTTCATGAATCTTCGGGGGAGCCGGCTTCTGTCCCGTCGGATCTCCCCGGGCTGTTCCAGCGGGTTGGTGTGGCATGGAGCCGATATTTAGTAGGTTGTTAGACATTAGGTCAAGAGTAGAAGCGCGAACAATTCGATTCCTCACGGGCTCCTGTGAGCCTGGTGGCCGTGGAGTTTGAGCGGTTTGCCAATTCAGGGAGGGGGAAGGGCTGATAACATTAGGCGATTTAGCTGAAGCTGAAGTTGAAGACATCGGCTCGGCCATCTCAAAGTCGCCCCAGCCATCATCATCATCCTCGTTTCCTACAGTGGGCTTCGACGAGGCCACCGGAGCTGACGGGGTAGAAACCTGGCCCCAGGCGCTTGCCCTTGCAGGCTGGGGCTGGAAGGCTGGAAATGCCTGCGCGGGCTGTGCCGATTGAGGAGTTGTAGTTGGGGCATGGCTGGCGGTATTGAAGAAATCAAAGGGATCATTGTTTGCAGGAGGAGGCTGCGACTGAGGTTGAGATTTGGCCGGAGGCGCAGCGCTATTTGACAAGCTGTTAAACTCGGCAAATAGATCAGCAGACATGGCGAAGAGCTAGATCAATCATGCCACTGGCCTGAGGGCCACGAGGTGGACAATTTGGGATTTGCGTGTTTGAGCGAAGGGAGTCGGGGCATGAAAATGGATTTGACGAGGGGCAAAGAGGCAGCTCAATATAGGTGGCCAGCCAAGTCGAGACATGACGAGGCTAGAGCCGTTGACCAATTGATGCGCTAGGAGGCGGTTTTGATGGCGTGGTTAGCGACAAGCCTCCCCCCTGAATGCTAGGGGGCTCGGAGGATCATAGGGGCCTTGTCACCCCTCTCGGAGGCGCCCAGGGCCAGGCTGGAGTTTTTTTTTTCCCCAGCACGGCACCCCAGCAATTATCTCTTGCCCTTGAATCCCTCCACTAAGAACAAGTCACGGGCTTCTGATTGCAACACTAGTACTAGACGAAGCGGGACCAAGACTGCCTGTCACCCACCCTGTCACTGCTGGTCCGTTCGCCAAGATTCACATCCAATCCCGCAATCGCATCCCGCCTCCGACATTAGAGCATCGAAATCACGTCTCACCCCCTCCGGCCTTGCCTACCGCCTGGCAAGAACCAGAACAAGGGCCACTTCCACTGTCAAGTCCGTTACCGGGTCACAATGAAGTCTCTGGACGAGCTGCTGTGAGTTGTCCGCAAGACGAAAGCCCGTTCACGCCCAATGACATCAACAACTGACAAACTCATTTGCATAGGTCGAGATGGCGGCAGACACAGGCTCATGGCGCAAACCTCGCCGATTTACAGCGGGCCGTCAAGTACAATGGCCCTTCTAGCCCCTGCGTCTCTGGATGTCGCTCAGTGTGCTGGAAAGTGAGTAATGGCACATGCTTGTGTGGGTAAATCGCTTAGTTTCGGCTGTTAACCAAAGGTAACCTTAGATGTTCTTGCTCTCATGTCCGGATCCCGGAGTAAGCTGGTCTCAAGTTTTAGACGAAGGCCGACAGCTCTACGCTGAGAAAAGCCTGCACTTTCTCAATTTCATCCGACACCCAGAGGCCCTCGCTGAGCTGAGCATCGACCCGCTGGCTGACGACCCTAACGTGAGTTGCGAAGAAATTATGGCATTTGTATGACATGGCTAATAGTTTGAAGTCTCCCTGGAACACTGTCAGGGAAGACGAAACAATGCGTGCCGAGATCAAACAGGATGTCCTAAGACTTCCTGATGAAGCATCATATCACGAAGATCACGTCCAGGACATGATTCTCGACATTCTCTTTATATACTGCAAGCTCAACCCATCGAGAGGGGGTTACCGTCAGGGTATGCATGAGCTCCTGGCACCCATGGTTTATGCCATACAGGAGGATGCGCTAGACACCAAAGCCATTTCACCGGCCAATCTTGATGCGGCCTTCGTCAAAACCCTAGATGCCAATTTTATCGAGCATGATGCCTTCATCCTTTTCTCTAAGCTCATGGACAATGCGCAATCATTTTACGAGATTATAGAATCACCACCAGGCTTGCTCAAGATTCATGAGCAGAGTTCTGCCATCGTGGAACGAAGCAAATTCATCCACGAAGTGTGCCTCCAGAAAGTTGATCCTGAATTAGCATCCCATCTCACGAGCATCGAAATCCTCCCCCAAATATTTCTAATGTAAGACTTGAAAATTCTACATAACCCCACTATATTGACATACTTTCTCAGTCGATGGATTCGGTTGCTGTTTAGCCGAGAGTTCCCATTTGTGCAATTCTTGGTTCTTTGGGATACAATTTTTGCGATAGACCCGTCCCTAGAATTGATAGATTTCATTTGCGTTGCGATGTTGATTCGTATTCGCTGGGAGTGTGAGTCACCATTTAACTTAACATAGTCGTGATCTGACATTTCTTTTTAGTATTGGAAGCGGATTATTCTGTTTGTCTGCAATTGCTTCTGAAATACCCAGCCCCAGCCCCAGCTCACGGCCCTCATACCTTTGTAGACGATGCCCTCTACCTAAAAGATCATCTCACTCCATCAGGCGGAGCCTCTCTAATCATGAAATATACTGGGAGAATGCCGACAGTGGCATCTCCTCCTGGCCCTTCTGGATCTTCGACCCCAAGCTTTGGTGGCTTCAACTCCTTCCGCCAACGAGGACTTAGCTCAAGATCACCAATTCCCAACCCCTCAAAGTTTATCCAACAGCAAGGAGGCATGGAGGCGATTTTCCAAGGGGCCGCCAAGGGGGCGAAAGGTGTTTTTGAGCGAGGCGAACGACTGGGCATCAATCAAGCGGTAAGGGATGCTGTGGGCGAAATTCGTCGTAACATTCATGAGGCTCGACAAAATGCCATATCTCCTACAAGACAAGTGTCAAATGTGGAAGCTGCTGCACGAGGAATCGTGGCACTGGAGAGGCGAAACAAGCAATTAGCGGCGATGCTTGATGAGACCATCAACAATCTGAAGACGCTGTCCGCAACCGATCTTGCCGACAAAGCCAAGAGTCTCGAACTCATTGAAATTGCAGCGGCCAAGGTTCAGTTCGTGAAGATATACCTCGAAGATTCTTCAATGGACGTTCCCATTTTTGATTCGCCCCCGCCGGAGGAGGCCCAGAATACAGATCAGCGTATAAATACCGAGGACTCAGCCGCCAAAGCCCAACCCAACCCCATTCCACCCGTTGCAACCGATGTCAACATATCGGCCCTTAGGATTTCAGAAGATTCAGTGCCGAAGAAGAGCGAGACTTTGCGCCTCCCAAGCCCGGACGCGATGGACACAACTGGCGACTCTGCAGTTGCTGACCCCTTAGGTGCCGGCCCAGACACCAAAATACGACCCGCGGCACCAATTCCTACCCGCTCTACCTTGGCACAATCTTCCTTTTCCTGGATGCTGGAGCCGGATGACCCCAGACCCTCGGGCTCATCCTCTGCTGCCTCGAAGTCGCCTCCTGCCCAACACAAGAAGCGGGTTTCCAACACCGCGAGCCGTGAGAAGAATGCTTTCCTATTTGGTGAGGTGACTTCGAATACGGCGAACCCTGCTGGCTCAGGTGACATCTTTGGACTGGAACCGATTGGTAACTGGAAGAGTACATAATAATGGCTGATGAATGAAATGACCTCACGATATTCACCTCTAGCTATTCGGCAGAGTATTTGGAATTTAAACATATTCGGTATATTCCCGAAAGATCGAGGGTCTCACTTTTGAAGGGTGCGGATTAGGGCAACCAACCATACTATCGATATATTTTGCCTCACTTTCTTTCCATATTTGTACTCCAATTTATTCCCTTTTCGTAAAGGTTTCTTGGGGGATTAACCTTTTCGTCCTTATCTCTTGAGCGGCCTTTCACTGATCCAGAAAGTGACGATGAAGGAAGTAGATAGATAAACCAAGATTAGTCCAAAAGCACCCAAGGTTGCCACCTGATAACTCGCTCTGACCTGATCAGCGACATGAGGTGGGAGTGTCTTGATGTAATCTAGACTCTGGCGCACTTTATCCACAATCTCGTCCGCGTCCTCGCCGCTGGAGAGTCTCGAGGCCAATTGTGTACGGAGGACCTGCTGAAGCACTGCGGATCCGGTGCTGATGCCAATGCTAGAACCCAGGGAACGAAAAAGGTATGAGCATGCAACAACGACGGCTGTGTCTTCAACCGCAGCGTTGGCGAGGAGTCCAACAAGGGTAGTGGTGATTCCTGAGGCCAATTTAGCAAAGGGTTGATTAATTCTGGGGACTGCCTCTGCGACTTACCACTCCCAGCACCGAAAGATGTCAATACGAGGCCGACTACCGCACCTGACGTTGATTTGAACAATACTGACAAGGCAAGGGGTAACATGGACAATAGGAGAATTCCATATCCAAAAACTGTGACCCAGTAGTACCTCTCCGTCCGCTTGATCCACCAGCCACCACCGAGGGAAGCTATGACGCCAGCAATCATCCCCGGCACCAACAAAGCACCGCTCTGGGTTGCACTTAGTCCCTGGACAGCCTGTAAGAAGAGAGGCGCATAGAAGATAACCGCTAGCTGTCCCCCAACGCCGAAAAAGTTGGCTAGGTAGCAGGCGAATAAGCTGCGGTCGAAGATGATGTGACCAGGGGCAAAGGGGTTCGAAGCTACTTTCATCTCTACGAAGACGAAGAGGGAAAAGAGAGCTGGCGTTATGGACAGGGAAACAATGGTGATAATATGCGACCAACCGAGATTAGAGCCGCAGTCGAGGCCGACAAGAAGAGCAACCACGGCGGCGACGAGCGTAAAGGCCCCGAGGAAATCGATCTGGCGCATCCGGGACAGCCAGTGGTCATGGGCGACGGGTGGGAGCTCCAGGACAAAGTACACGGCGATGAATGCGACAAAGCAGAGAGGAACCTGTCCCAAGAATGACCTGTACAGATAATTAGCATGAGGACAAGGCAAGCTTAGGGAGAAGAAACTCGCCATCGCCACCCAACAGAGTCCGCCAGCAGACCACCAAGAGGCGCACCTGTCGATGTGCCAGCTGCCCAGAGGATGTTAATATAGCCCTGCCAGACACCACGTTCACGCAACGGAACGAGATCACTGAGCAAGATGGACACGACCGAGTTCATGCCTCCACCGCCGACACCGGCGATGGCACGCGCCACACACAGCTGGCCCATGGTCTGGGCCAGGCCGCATCCCAAGCATCCAATGGCGAATACGTTGTAAGCAAAAAGCAGACACGTTTTACGGCCGAAGATGTCGCTCAGTTTACCGTAGAGAGGCTGGCAGCTTGTGAGAGTGAGGAAGTAGCTGTATCAAGGCGATGTAAGTGAGCGTCCTGGATGTTGAATGTGGATATTTCTGGAACTTTACGCTGTGGCAATCCAGCTTGTGCTGTTGAGGGCATTCAATTCATTGCCAATCTTGGCGTACGTGGCAACCGTTAGGAGCTGGTCAATGGCAACCATGTAAACCTATTCTTATCATTAACCACTGCCGTCTAATAGCTAGCAATTCATCCATTCTTCGGCAACATACACCAATGCCGACAGCCGGGATTAGTAGATGCATCTTGTTGGCCATTGGCGGCCTCTCCGGCTCATCCTCAATGGGCTGACCATTTTCGACAGCATGATTGGCAATACCATGACCGTGTTCATCTCCCAGGAGGGGGGAGGTTTCGGTCGGAGGGCTCGAGGCCCTGACAGAAGATGTGGTGTCCGGCATTCTTGTCCGCGACGGAAGCGGGGTTCGCCGATGCGGCTCGGGACGGCAAAGGGGCGATTTGGAGATTAGCGAGTGTATCAGCTCAAAAAAAAAAAAAAAAGCAATTACAGTGCGAAAAGCGCGTCACGCGGGAGTCCGAGAGCAATTAATTGATGGGAGAAATAAGGGCGAAAAAACTAAAGTCTACGACATGGAAGGGGCGGCCGGAGTCAATTCTGGGCTGCGATGGGAGGCGGTCACAAACTACGGCACAGTCCCCGCAGATAACTGCGAAAGGGCTCCATAAATTGTCACGTCGCCAATTGTGTCATTTAGGAAGTCAGAGACGTGCCCGCAGTCTTTTACACGGTCACTTCCAGATGATCAATTGGTTTCCCATCAATTCAGTCGCCCAGTCAGAAGCGTTTTGCGCCCACTGAAGAAAGTCTGGAGGGTGTCCGTTTTAAGCGGGCCTCATGGGATTGGCACGTGAGACAAATCTGATTGACTCGTTCGAACAGTCCGCGGGAGAACACTTGATCAGTTGGATCCCAAAAATAGGCCGCAGAGGAAGGATGAGTGAAACCACAGAGACTTTGGCGGATGCATGGCCCGGTTGGGCCGGTAATTCAAGTCGACAATGCAACAGCAGCAGCATGTGGAGAACGTGGGTGCTGCCGCACAAAAGCACCAGTTGGTGTACCCTGGCCCTGTTGGAAGGGATATAGCCTGCCGCAAATACAGTAGGCAATCCCCCTATCAACGGACGCAATATACGAACTGTACAGATCTACGTCATCAACGCAGCAACCCGGGGTTTATTTTCTGTAAACAGCGAGCCATTAAAGTTTTGTTGACGGTGTCCAAAGTCGGCCTCAAACCCGACGGATCGCCCTCGGCAACAGTTGGGCTCCGGCTGCGCATACCCAGGCTGATTCAATGTCAGACCCGACAAACGGGTATATGTTTCCTCTCTTAGGTGCGACAGTTGTCGTACCTGGAACAGTTGCCTTTGAAGCAATCGCGGCCCATTGCGTGCGCCACCACAGGACGATGGGAACACGCGTATCACGCATCTGAAAGCGTAAATAAGAATACGGACTCTTGCGCAACATTTGCAGCCAGTCCTTCATTTGCAGAGGCATTTCGTCATTGGTGATCTGTGCACCAGCCAGGCAACTGACAAGCACGGGCTCTAACTTAGCAAGTGGTGATCTGGTTCATCTATGCTCGCGCGAGTGAAACAACCCCTGCCGGGACTTCGCCGTTTTCTGCTATCCCTTGGGCTTGTAGGGCTCACAGCGCTGACAGCTTAACAGCCCTGCAAGATTAGGACGGTGGAAACTTCTCCAAGGCCGGACGAGGGTCCTCCCCCCTCTCAAATTTTTTTTTCTTGAAGGGATCTTGGTGCCATCTCATTGGTGCGCTGAGTTTAGCGGGCCGTCGCTCGTGTTAGAAGGGATGGCCCTGGGGCGATGAATTGATGGCGGAGGGTCGATCGTCGGACCGTGTGATCCATGCGACAATATTTGGTGACACGCACGCGTTGTAGTTTGTTCAGCGTGTAAGAGATCGGCACCTGGGCTCCATTGCCGTCAGAAAAGGGGCGGTGACGATCCTGCTACATTCTTCGTATTCTTAGACTCTCAAGGGACAAGTAACGGGGCAGAAGCAACGGTAGATGTCATCGGTTCAGATATCACCCTGTGTCCAGAACTGGCGACTACGGCGAGAGTGCGCATTTGAGACAGGGGAGAGGTCACACATCGTTGAAGGTGGTGTAGCACCAAAACATGAGATGAAATTAGGACGAAGACCCAAGGGCGAAAAAAGTTCAAGCCACAGTAAAAATGTTGTTATCTCAGGCTAGGGACCAGCGGCGTGGAACCGAGGTAGGCTCAGGACGTCACGTCACGCAAGGAACCCGAAGCACCACAGCTCCATATACCCACAAGGGGTCCTACCGCAGTGAGGTACCATCAGCATGGAGACTTAAATGGACGACCAGCATGCAATTTAACCAGCGCAGAGGAATAGAAATGAAGCAGGTTTTCCTTGCATGGCGCACTTCATTTTACATGCGGTTAAGATGCAGACACGGAAAGGGCTCTAATGAAAAAGAAAGATAAACAGAAATCGATAGCGGAGTGGAGGTCCTGCAGGGCGCCGTAAGGGCAGGCTTCCGAGGCCTCTCTGGACATGGGGTTCAGCTTGCATGGGTCTGCATCAAGACAGGCTTGCCACTGGGCTGCTGGCACCCGGCGCCCTGTTTCAGACGATCGGGCTAGTCCCTGGGAGAAGGCCGCTGGAACACCAAAAGCCACAGTGGGCAATGCGCCAAGCCCCTCCAAGCCCCGCCCGTATGCTTGGGGAGCTCCCCCTCCACT
>NAGG01001849.1:0-19928 GCA_003031705.1 Calonectria naviculata
CCCCTATCCCCCATGGTATCACCCCGACACCGCGTCTTTTTAATCTATCTTGAAGGATTTATGTGATGAAGGAGAGCAGCCTCACATTGTAAACAGGCCCTATGGTAGCTTGAAAGCTCCAGCCTGGTTGAAGAAGGGAAGCGGAAGCGCAAGCAGAGGAGGCAGTTCGTGCCTCGAGGAGGGGAGCAGCAGAGCCGGCGAGAGTCCGTGGGTTCATGCGGAGAATGAAGTGCACCATGATGTATGGTGTGGACGACTTACAGGACCCATGCGAGACTGTCGCCAAAAAGAGTTTGATGGCATTCGAATGTGAAATGCCATGACTTGGAAGCCGGTGCTAGTGCCCGAGCTTCGTAATGGCGAAGCTGGAACTATGGTCGATTCATTGCCAAGTGGTAGTGATCTGGTTAAGAGTAGCCAATGCCATAGTAAAAAGAAAAAAAGACATTAAAAGAAGCCCGCCTGCACTTTACTTCGTAATCAACGTGAAATACATCCATAACTACCTATGTAACGGGCCAGGGTAGTGTTTCGGAAGGCCGCTGGCGCCCCCTCACTTGAGATTTGAATATTAAGAAAAAAAAAAGTGATCATGCTGTAGATCAAGATCATCAAGTTTCTTACGCTTACCACCAAAGTGCGTCCTTTCTAGGATCCTCTAAGTAAGAGGGAGGACCATATAGAGCTGAACAAGATTACATTAACTTGAAGCTATTTGGTTCATGTGCTGATGCCGCATCGTCATAGGTGGGGCAAACCCCAGGAGATTCGCACTGTATCCAAAGAACATTACTAGGCCACATATACAGTGTTTACTGTGCGTCATTAGTGGGCATTTTTCCCGCCACAAGCCAAAAAAGGTTGCTACCGGGGATGAGACCTGCCGGCGTTACACAACAGCCTCAAGTTCTTTTACTATACTTTGGGTCAGAATCCAGGGCCGCTTGACAACTTTGCAGCTGGAACCTCGGAGGGTTAGGAGCCAGTCAACCACCGGACGAGGCCAGTGCCACTCGGTAGCACAGAGCGATACTCCAGGCTGTTTTGAGTTCTGTAACATCTACCCTCTCCTGTCTGCCACGGCGCCTCGGCTCTCATTTATCCAGTTGCTAGACTCTATTCAAAGTCATGGTTAAGAAAGGAAAGGCAAAGGCCGATCCTCCGGCTGCGAACCCACCGGCTTCCAAAGAACAGGGCAAGGGCAAAAAGGGCCAAAAGCAGGGTGCTAGCGCTCCCTTGCCAGAGGCATCTCCTCTCCAACCTCCAAAGCCGACTGTTAAGCAGCTTATTGGGGGTTCTTCGTGGACTGGAAAGTTGCCAGTCAATTTGCTGAGCGAGTATTGCCAGAAACAGCGTTGGGACAAGCCCGATTATGACACCAAAAAAACCCCTGATGGGTTTTCTGTCTGGATCACTTTAAGTGCCAAGGACTTGAAGACGCAGCAAACGACAAAGCTTGAGCCTTTCAAAATCCCCGCTAGTCATAAACACCTGATTATGCGTCCAACAGCTATTGAGGCCAAACATGCTGCTGCTACCTATGCCCTCTTCAGAGTGTGCAGCATGCAGAACAAGCACACGGTTCTCCCCCCTGACCACAAAGCATTGTGGAAGGAGTTCCAGGCATTAAAAGCTCAGGATGTAAAAGAGGGGAAAGCATGGATGTATGAAGCCGATCCTTTCAAGACCCTCCTCGAGCGCCAGGAGTCCAAGGCTGCGGCAGAGAAGAAGCGAAAAGAGATGGAGGCGGCTAAAGAGAAGGCCAAGGCCATGCCTGGAGCTTCTGGTCTAGTGCTATTAAGCAATGCTAAAGATAGCTCCGGCCGATCATCCGATGTTATGAAAGGCTGGAATACCGCGCCCAAGGTTGAGATGGGAAAGAAGACGAGGACACAGCTGGAGACGTTGCTGCGCCGTGGCGTGCGTTGGAACCCTCACAATGTTTCCATGTCAAAGTCAAAGAAAGAGGCAATCGTGAATGAACTAAGCAAGCTTGAGTTCCGACGCAGTCACGTCGAGGAAGCTGTATCATACTGCAAAGACAGGGAGGAGACCCTCGAGTGGCTTCTTATTCATGTTCCCGAAGATGACCTGCCACGTTGGGCCCTGCCAGAGAGCTATGCGGCCGGAGTATCGGTCGGGGCTACAGATTTGAGGCGAGAGGGTATCATTGAACGATTGTCTCAGTCAGGATACTCACTTGAGTTGGCAACTAAGGTTCTTGACGAACAAGGCGGTGACGAAGACAAAGCAGCAGAGGCACTTCAAAACTTACTCTTCCCAAAGGCCTCCGAAGCTTCAGACGGGACAGACGACTTCCTAGACATGGGATCTCCCGAAGAACAATGGGAAGACGAAGTGGGAAGTCTAGAAGCCATGTATGGCGACGGATTCCAGCGCGAAGGTGACAAAATCATTCGGATGAAACTGGAAGGTGTCAAGAATGGTACACAAGGACAGGTTGAAACGTTGCTGCAAGTTCGCAGACCAGCTACTTATCCTTCCAACCTCATCATATCCATTGTTGCTACCCTTCCGTCGTACATCAAGCTGAGCATTATCAGAAAGTCACTAGAGTATATGGAAGGATCACTTCGTGATGAGCCAATGAAAATCTTCCTGGTTATGGACTGGATTCAACAAAACATTAACAGCATCATCGAGAACCCTGGGAAACTGGTTGATATTTCTGCTGTTTCTTCCGCTGCGTCTGAGACGAAACCTTCTGCTGCCATCCCAACCAACCAGCGAACCCAACGCCATGCGAAGCCCATCAAATGGGTTGAGAACGCAAAGAGCAGAGATCAGTGGTTGCAAAGACAACAGTCGCCTTCTTTGAGGGACATGATTGCGAAAAGGCAGAAACTCCCCGCTTGGCAGATGTGCGATTCGATCGTCAGAACAGTCGAGGAAAATCACGTCACCATCATCAGCGGTGAGACTGGTTCGGGAAAGTCCACGCAGTCTATGCAGTTTATTCTCGATGACCTTTATGAGAGGGGACTTGGGAGCTGCGCAAACATCATCGTCACACAGCCACGACGAATTTCGGCGCTGGGCCTTGCGGACCGCGTTGCGGAGGAGAGGTGCACTCGCGTTGGTGAGGAAGTTGGCTATACTATTCGTGGTGAATCTCGCCGGTCCAAGGATACCCGTATCACATTTGTGACGACCGGTGTGCTCCTTCGACGTCTTCAAACTTCCGGGGGGCGTGTCGAGGATGTGATAGCGTCCTTGGCAGACGTTAGCCACGTTGTAATTGACGAAGTCCACGAACGTAGTCTTGATACGGACTTTTTGCTAAACCTTATTCGGGAAGTCATGAGGACGAAAAAGGATATGCTCAAACTGATTCTCATGTCTGCAACGCTGGATGCATCTACATTTGCTCACTATTTCACCTCCGAGGGTCTGAGTGTGGGGATGGTTGAGATTGCCGGGCGAACATTCCCCGTGGATGAGTACTACCTCGACGATGTTATCCGAATGACTGCATACGGAGTTGACAAGTCAGATACTGGGTTTATTGCCGGAGACACTGTGGGCAAGATTATCCAAAAGATCGGCCATCGCATCAACTACAACCTGCTCGAAGAGACCGTGAAAGCCATTGACTACGAACTTTCATACGAGAAGAAATCTGGCGGCATTCTCATCTTTTTGCCCGGAGTGGGAGAAATCAACCAGGCCTGTAGAATACTAAAGTCAATCAGTTCACTTCATGTCCTTCCTCTTCACGCGTCCTTGGAGACACGTGAGCAGAAGAGGGTGTTTGCAAGCCCACCACATGGGAAACGGAAAGTTGTTGTTGCGACCAATGTGGCAGAAACTTCCATCACAATCGACGACATTGTTGCTGTTATTGACAGCGGAAAGGTCAAAGAAACAAGCTTTGATGCTGTGAATAACATGAGAAAATTGGAGGAGACATGGGCGTCACGGGCGGCTTGCAAACAACGACGAGGTCGAGCCGGTCGAGTTCAGGAAGGTAGATGCTACAAACTCTTTACCGAAAACTTGGAGAAGAACACGATGCCAGAGAGGCCAGAGCCGGAAATTAGACGTGTTCCCTTAGAACAGCTATGCCTTTCGGTTCGTGCCATGGGTATGAGAGATGTTGCGGGCTTCCTTGGGCGATCGCCAACACCTCCCGATGCAACCGCCATTGATGGTGCCATGAAACTGTTGCGACGAATGGGGGCTTTAGATGGAGATGAGCTTACTGCCATGGGTCAGCAGCTTGCTATGTTACCTGCGGACTTGCGATGTGGCAAGCTGATGGTGTTTGGCGCGATCTTTGGCTGCTTGGATGACTGTGTTACCATTGCTGCTATCCTAAGCACACGAAGTCCATTTGTGTCTCCCTCGGAGAGAAGGGAGGAGGCTAAAGAAGCCCGTATGAAGTTTTACAACGGCGATGGCGATTTGTTGACAGATCTCGAAGGCTTCAAGCAATGGGATGCCATGATGGCAGACCGGGTTCCCCAGCGCCAGATTCGAAGCTGGTGCGACGAAAGCTTCCTAGCATACCAGACACTCTCGGACATATCCAACACGCGGACGCAATACTACTCGGCACTAGCTGAAATTGGTATTGTGTCAACGTCTGAGGTCGTAAGCGAGGCACACCAGCGGGATACCTATACTGGTGGCACCCAGCTCCTACGGGCACTGATTGCAGCAGCCTTCACGCCACAACTTGCGCGAATCCAATACCCTGATAAGAAGTTTGCTAGCTCCATGTCGGGCGCAGTGGAACTGGACCCAGAGGCACGCTCCATCAAGTACTTTAACCAGGAGAACGGACGGGTGTTTGTACATCCGAGCAGTACACTCTTTAACAGCCAGGGATTCTCAGGCAACGCGGCATACATGTCATACTTCAGTCTCATCTCGACAAGCAAGATTTTTATCCGAGACCTCACTCGTAAGTTTTCTCGCAACGAATCATCAAACAGAAGTAGGCGCAGCTAACCGATCGTAAAAAGCGTTCAACGCGTATACCCTTCTCCTCTTCTCTGGACCGATTGAGCTAGATACTCTCGGTAGAGGGCTGCTCGTAGACGGCTGGCTACGACTGAGAGGGTGGGCACGAATCGGAGTGTTAGTAGCACGACTCAGGGGAATGGTGGATGAGGTGATTGCCAGGAAGGTGGAAAATCCCGAGCTAGGGCTCGGAGACAATGAAGTGATCAAGCTAGCAACGAAAATGATAGAGCTAGATGGCCTAGACGCATAGTTAGCGACATGTTGGGGGTTTAATGCTCTAGACAAACGAATTTACAACGTGCAATGATTTTACCGGGGCAATTTCAGGATACGGAGGACGTCTCATTCACGATTTGATTTATATGTGAATGGTGAAAGATTGGCGTTGATGGGAAGAATAGCTCTTCCTGATTATAAGCGGCTCTTTCCCTGTCTGCAGTGGCTACATTTTCGTCTACTCCATGGCGGGGCACTTCTGTTGCCTAGTAGTCGGAACATGCACCTCAAATCCGCAACTGACATGATTGACCGTATTTTATCTGCCGAAGACTAGATCCGTTCTCCGTCGCAAAAAGAGAAGAGCAGAATGGCGCATGAAGACTCGGAAACGGAAGAGGCCATCACCCAAGAAGAAATCCGCGGAGAGGAACCGCCGGCAAAATCCAAGTCGGTGGCCCGCAATGCTTGTATTCTCACTGCCCCTCCAACCATTCACACACTATGGACTGACAGAGCTTGATAGTCACTGAACTGATGAGCAAAAAGCCCAAGGCGGCTGATGTGCCGCCGCCGGCCAAGATCTCGCGCGGCGGGAACCCCTTCAAGGACCGTATGGGCTTGGGTGCATACCTCGAAGACCCGGCGTCGTACCCGTCGTCACGCGTCATCTCGCACAACGACGACTTCGTCGCCATCCATGACCGCTATCCCAAGGCCACCGTCCACACGCTCCTGCTCCCACGCTCCACAGCCCACAACCTGCAGCACCCCTTTGACGCCTTTGAGGACGCAGAGTTCCTCGCCCAGGTCCGGGCCGAGACGGCAAAGCTCAAAGACCTCGTAGCCAGGGAGCTACAGCGTCGCCTCGGGCACGCCAGCGGCCGGGACGCCGCGCGCCAGGCTGTCCTGAACGGCGATGCTGACCCTCCTACGGACGGAGAGCTGCCCAAGGGCCGCGACTGGGCAGCAGAGGTTATCTGCGGCGTGCACGCAGTGCCGAGCATGCGCCATCTGCACGTCCACGTGCTGTCGCGCGAGATGCACTCGGAAGCGTTGAAGCATCGCAAGCACTACAATTCCTTTGCGACGCCGTTCCTGGTCAACATAGACGACTTCCCTCTGCCGCCCGACGATCCTCGTAGACATACCAAAGAGGCTGGGTACCTACGAAGAGATCTAAAGTGTTGGCGGTGTGGTCGAAACTTTGGAAACCAATTTCAAAAGCTCAAGGTGCATCTCGACGAAGAGTACGAGGAGTGGAGGAGAGAATGAATCAAACACACAAAGGATGCAAGACCTGCAGCCCAGGGCTAGATTCCATAAACTCCCCTGCGAGGCATTTGTCTTTAATATCTTTTAAGTATACATACAGCGCCCCGAGGCGCAAGCCGCACAGAAACCCCCTTAGCACAAAAACCTGTAGCCGTACAACACTTGATACTCCAGCGACAAAGTCGCCCCAAACATATTAAAAATCACACAGTCCAGCCTAGCCCACCCAAGAACAATGGACGCATATCGAAGAGCTGTTAGAGAAAAGTGGTGGCGCTTCTGACCTATTCAGAGGTCTCGTTCTCAGACTCCTGTAGCCGTTGATCAGCAAAAAAATATTCCTCACAGTCGATAGCTAGGTATTGGGGCGGACCTCGTCAGCGGGGTTGGAGTCGTTGGCAGCATCAACATCAGCATCGGCCTCCGCATCAGCATCGGCATTATCATCTCCGTCGGCTAATTCAGAATGGTAAGCCTACAGAGCAGCAGTAGATGCAACCATGGGTTCTGATACTTACCATCTCCAACAACATCAAGCTGATCATCCTCAGCGGCTTCTTCCTCATCATCGACGGGCGCAACAATGGGATTCTTTCGGGGCCTACCGCGACCCTTCTTACCCGTGGAATTGGCGTTCGGAGTAGTGGCGGCGGCTTTGGTAGGCGTCTTGGAGGGTGTCGCGTCCGACTTGCGCGGGCGGCCTCGTCGACCGGTGCCCTTGGGGGTCTTTGCAGGAGTTGAGGCAGCAGCTACAGCAGCATCGATCTCTTGCTGCGACGCGCCCTTAGCTGCGAGAGCCTTGGCTGTGGCAGCGGCCTTGGTGCTTCCCTTGGGACGACCACGGGGGCGGCCACTGGGCGCGGCAGCGGGCTTGGGTTTGTCACTGCGCGGGCGGCCACGGGGACGACCAGGCTTAGAAACGCCGCTGGCAGCTACGGGAATCTTGGGCGACGTGTCGGCCGCAACAGTCTCTTTGGTGCGAGCCATGGTTGTGGTGGAATTGGAGAATGAAGAAGCTGAAAGTGGACGCGTGAAAGTTGTAAGAGGGGGTAGATTGGTTAGTTGGAAAAGAAAAGGAAAAAAAAAAANNAAAAAAAAAAAGGAAAAAAGAAAGGCGCTCGGAAAATACCCGTGCAAAGGCGCGACAAGAACAAAACAGTCAAAGCGATTAACCCTCAGTTTTCTCCTGCGTTAAATCTGACGATGGCACAATATCGTCGAAACTTTTCAATGTCGCGTCGACGGCTTTGGCAAGAAGGACGCTGCCAAAGGCTTGAGGCTGGAAGGATTGACTCGTACCTAGCTAGGTACTTACTGTACGCGTCCCTTGTCTCGCGTGCAGATCCCCGCGTCGCAAAGCAAGATCGGGATTAGCGCAGGGAGGTGGAGGACAAAATGGGAGCGAGCATGTAGCCATAGACAAGAGCATGGATAGTTGACGGCTACTTTTGTCACTGTGCGCCACACGGGGCTTGTCTAACCAATCTCAAAGCAGGATAGCGCAGCCCATGTGGCAACGGGAATCGAGGCACCAGGTGTCCAATGCTCCACCCGCCTTAACCCAGTCGAGTCTCAGAGACCAGGTCTAAACCAGGCTCCCGCCAGCCCCCCCTGCCGTTTACCCTGGCAACAGACATGACGCCGACTAAGTAAACAAATGGGCCGGCGCAAGTTGCACAAAAGGACGGATGTGGCACCTACTTCGCCAGCGACTCCACGAAAGTCTCAACGACGCTTCAAGAACGTTAGTACCAACAATGGCCTATGACCACCGTGTTGTACACTCCTCTGCTTCCACGCCTTCGCTGCGATCCCGCGATGGCACGCTACCGCCCCACGCCAGGCTGGACGGAGGAGGCAACGTCAAGGTTGTCGTCCGAGTGAGAGCCTTTCTCAAACGAGGTGTGTGAATGGACTTGGCTTGGAGTGAGACGAGGCTCAGCCGACACTAACCGGGTGGAATTTTCTTGCAGAACTCGAGCGCCGCGCACGATGCCTCATCGAAATGGACCCCATCACCCAGCTCACGACGCTGTTCCCGCCAGAGGATGAGGAGGATGCACCCGGAAAGCTCAAGTCTCGCAAGGTCTACGAGGAAAAGAATTTTACTTTTGACAACTCATTCTGGAGTCATGACACCAACGACAAGCACTACGCTCACCAAGAAGATGTGTACAACAGCCTGGGTGAAGAGTTCCTCGATCACAACTTTGAAGGCTACCACACCTGCATCTTCGCCTACGGCCAGACAGGCTCGGGAAAGAGCTATACCATGATGGGCACGCCCGAGCAGCCAGGTCTAATTCCAAGAACTTGCGAGGATCTCTTTGAGCGAATCGATGCTGCCCAGGCTGAAAACACAAACATTGCCTACAACGTCCGTGTCTCTTATTTCGAGGTCTACAATGAGCACGTACGAGATCTCTTGGTCCCCGTCAATCCCAACAAGCCGCCAAACTACCTGAAGATTCGCGAGTCACCGACCGAAGGTCCTTACGTAAAGGATCTCACGGAAGTGCCCGTTCGAAACTACAACGAAATTCTGCGCTTCATGAAGCAAGGAGATTCCTCGCGAACAGTGGCGAGCACCAAGATGAATGATACCAGTAGTCGAAGTCACGCTGTCTTCACAATCATGCTCAAGCAGATTCATCATGACTTGGAGACGGATGAGACGACTGAGCGAAGCTCCCGAATCCGGCTCGTCGATCTTGCTGGCAGTGAGAGAGCCAAATCTACCGAGGCAACTGGAGCTCGACTGCGTGAAGGAAGCAACATCAACAAGTCACTCACAACTCTGGGTCGCGTCATTGCATCTCTGGCGGATCCCAAGGCGCTTCGGGGAGGAAAGAGAAAGGACGTGGTCCCTTACAGAGACTCCATCTTGACATGGCTCCTCAAAGATTCTCTGGGTGGAAACAGCAAGACTGCCATGATTGCGTGCATCGCTCCATCGGACTACGACGAAACGCTCTCGACCCTTCGATATGCTGACCAGGCCAAGCGCATCCGCACCCGTGCTGTTGTCAACCAGGACCAAATCTCGACAGCCGAGAGAGATGCCCAGATTGCCGCCATGGCGGAAGAGATTCGTGTCCTGCAGCTCTCTGTTTCTGACTCGAGACAGCGGGAGAAGAACGCAAAGGAGGCAGAAGAGAGGCTGGAGGAGTATCAGAACCGCGTCGCAACTATGCAGCGCATGATGGAGGAGCGCAGTATGGTTGCGGAGAGCAAGATCAAGAAGCTGCAGACAGAGAACGAGGCCCTTAAGCTCCATCTCAAGCTTGCCATCGAGAGCATCAAGAATCCCATTCCCGCTGTCACCGTCAACCCCGAGAAGAGCATCGACGATCTCGAGGACAAGGAAAATGCAGACAACCAATCCGAGTACGACGAAGAGTACGATTCGGACAGCACGGCATACAGCGAGGACGATTTGCAGGAGGAGATGCACCGCTATCTCCAGGATATGGGCAACCTGCGCAAGCTCATTGGCGGTGACTTGTCGCGGTTCTTGAACGAGGACAGCGCCCGCATGCCGCTGGGTGTACGGGAGAATGTTTAGATGGACATGACGATCTTCCCTCCCCCCAACAAAAGGGGTTGCGTAGACTGCATAGAACTAGGAGCACGGTGTTTTTTGGAGCGCATAAGGATTAATGCCCGGATTGGATGCCTATGAGAGAATCGGCTTAAGAAGGCTTGTATCAGGTTTTTAAATACATGAGAGATTGTCAGCGTGCACGTTGTTAAGATATGTTAGATCATCAAAGTTATTTGAATACAAAAATTATCTGATTAATTCGCTGCTACTCACATGTAGCTTAGTGACGAGAGCGACTCCGAGAACCCGCTCACATTTATTCTTAATGTTTCATTCATGGTTATTTACAGAGCCCTAGCGAGTCTATCGTACATTTTTCTTCCCAGACGCCTCATACCAGATGACCGACAATGCTTGCATACATCGACCATCTATATTTACCAGAGAGAAAAAAAAAACCCCTTGCAGAAAGGAAGTTGCTGCAAATTTAGCAAGTTCCGACCTTCTCAGGCTCGCAGTCACCGGCGCAGCCGCTATAGGTGACGCACTGGTTGCTGGTGTCGGCGCAGACGTTGGTGAGCGTGGCCGTGTCGCCGTAGTTCTCATTGATTCCGGCGAGTTCGCCGCCGTTCTTAGCCGTGACGCCGTTGATGCTAACGCTACGGGCGCATTGCTTGTCACACTGGGAGGTTGAGAAATTTTAGCCATGTTTGTTTTTCCCCAACACCAAGAAAAAGAATCCTTTTCTGCAGAGGGTGTTTGACTCACGTTACCGCAAGATCGATAGAGCTTGCCATAGTTTTCGACATAAAAGTTGACAATGTTTATTTTTCCACACCCGTTGTGCTGAATGACCTTGTCATTGGCGTTGTATGCACCACCTCCGATAATCCAGGTCTCTCCTCCAGCAGCATCTTCCTTCTGTGGCCGCTGTTAGCAAGCTTTGTCCCTCCGTGAAACAGACAAGGGAAAGGATGCCAACTTACAATGGAAATGGCATCCTCGCAAACCGCTTCAAACCAAACAGCCTCGAGAGTGCAGCTGCCAAGGCAGTAGACACCCTCCTTTTGATCAGCGCCAATTATGACATTCTTCAGGGTACCACCTTCATGGACAATGAAAACAGCATCACCTTGGCCTGTATGAACAGTCTGATCAGCATTTCATGGTCTAGCCGCTGCGGCCCAGTACGGAGTTGCTTACCACCCTCGCCACTGTTGCAGGCTCCGAGGCCACGGTCATACTTGGCCCACTGGCCATCAAAGACTTCGCCAGCAGCGACCTCAATTGGGGCGGCATTGCTCTTGGTAGAGGTAGCGGTAGGGATGCCACCGCTAGAAGCCAGGCAGGCCAGAGAGGAGGGGACGAGAGCAGCAGCTAGGAAACAAAATTTGGCAAACATGGTGGATGAGTGATTCTGATGGTTGGTATGAAATCTTGGAATATTGAGACACGGAATATGAAAACAGAACGGCTGACGCAAAGCGAGTATGGAACTGGAGAATGTAGATGGCTGGAGATGATAGGTAAGGTGCAACCCCTCGCAAGTCTTTTATACACCGATTTCTGGACTTGTATCCATAGTCGGCCTATCATGATTCCATACCATTGTTTCTAGTCTATCACTTTGGTTCTTGGCCGAGCCCGTACACCTCGGTGGAATGCCCCAAACCAGACAATTGATCGAAACGATGGCCTTGTTCATTGAATATGAGGCTGAAGAAAGCTTCCAGTCTTATTTCCAAGCCGTGTTGTTTTAATAAGGATGAAACCAAGTGCAACGAAGGTTAAAAGTAAACTTGATAGTTGTGGGCCACTGCCATGCGGTTTATTCTACAGACTACTATCGTCTATACTGCGGGCCAACGTTGTGTGGCAGATAGCTGATTTCAAGACCCAGATTCGGACCCTTCGAGACATGCGAGAGCATTTCTGCAATGTCTGGCTTGATGTCTTTAGGATTCGATTCGATTCCTGGTATCTTTCAGACCAATTGAGTTCACTCTAGGTACTCGGTTTAGCCAAGAAACTGGTCAACATCTAGAGGGTTTGAAACAGATGGAAATCCACATAGTCGCAAACGTGCAGACTATAGAGCTGCATGGTAAACCATACTCTGATTGGTGGATAAAAGAGTCTTGCTAGTCACCCGAATACAACACAGGGACTAGATGAAGTCCAAAAAAGAGACGAGATCGAATGTAGATCCGTGAGGGGCTTGGCGCGAAGCTGGTGAGGCGGGAATGGTCCAAGCAATACAGGGCTAACCTTATTCCCCCGCCTCGACCAACAACGGCTCTGCAGCACGAGACGAGTTAGAGAATGCCGGGCCGACGAGCTAAAAAGGTCAAACAGAGTCTTGGTAGTTCGATCGGTGTGAGGCTATTCCGTTTCAATGCAAACCCGTGCAGCAGATCTGGTTCCAGGGTAATAGACGGGACTTGGAGGAAGCAATATCCAACGATGACCTGACCCAATCCGATAGAATAAATCTCCCCCGGCGAGAGGGGAGGGGCTTCTTGCCGATCCTCCGTGGTCTTCTCAGCGCCCAACGTTCAAATTCGCTTCGTCAACAGACATGTCGGCAGTTGGTCGTGACGATGCCGGATGTAACACACCCTCCGCAGAGACTGGGTGTCAGCACACCACGCGACAGTGAAGGAGGAATCAACCCACTTTGTCTCATGCTGAGACTCTACGCGCCATACACGGCGACAAACGTTGGTGATAGCACATCACCGACATGTCACATGGGAACCAGCCATCACCAACAGGGACCAATGACGAATCGACCCGCTTTCGAATGCGCCAGAGGGGGGATTTCCGTGTGCCTTGCAGAAAGCTGGCAGTCCCAGCGCTCCTCGCTCGTTGCTGAGTGGCTGATTCAGTGCAGCTACGTCCCGTTACCAGTGTCGCAAACCCTCACCGGCCCCGCCCTCGACCGTTGTCATCGTCCTGTGCCGTCTCAGTCGTTGACGACTCAGTCCTGAATCCTGTGACTAACAACAGTCGCGTGTTTCTTGCTTTCCTTTTTTTTTTTTCTCTTTCTTCTTCCACACCGACCGGTGGTTTGAGGCAACCCCTGGCAATCGTCAGATGCAACTAAAACGGTAGCCCGGACGGAGAAATCGATGCTAGTTGCTCCGTCACAAGTAGCGCCTGTTCCGCTACCACTCTCTGGCCTGCTATTCGCAGGTGCCAAGTAATAAAAAAAAAACGAAGAAAGCCTCCCTTTCCTACCTCTCACAATGCCGATTGCCACTGCTTCCTCAGCCCCTGGAGGCGCACAGTGCCACCAGGCGGCCGTGTCTTCGCTGTCACCACAGCACTGCCCTGCCCAATTTAGCCACGTCTGGGCAGGCCAGCCAGTGAGCGGCTAGGGAATCGTTGTACTTCCTCAGCGTGCTGGCGCCTAGTCCTGCATCTTAATTACTGGGCGGGTAGCTCCCGCGCACTGACGGTGACTTACCAGAGTGGCCTGGACCCAACTAAGCCGCATCTGACGTGCCCCTCGTTCGTCCCTGTCTCCCACTTGACGGCCTCGCTCCCTCGGGCCTCCGTCTCCGACTTGGTTCTCTGTGATAACTGTCCGTCGTTCAGTCACCTTCTTTGGTTGTTCTTCACCTCTTCAACCTCTCTTAATCTTCCCCTTCCCACGCAGACCCTTCTTCACTCCTCCTCCCCCTAGTGAGCACCAACCTTGCCCGCCATGTCTGTACGCCCGTCTCTCTTCACACGCGGCCTCAGCGGCCTCGCCCAGTCGTCCGACCCCAACTCCCCGGCTGAGCAGCGTGACGATGCGAAGCGCAACTTCCTCAAGACCATGAGGCCGCTTCCTACCCAGCACTACTGGAATGTCTACTTTGACCACTCCACCAAGGATCAGCAAGCGCAGCAGGGCGCCGCGTCGGGCGAGGGCGAGTACCATGCCCAGCTCGAGCAGCTCGGCGACCAGATCGAGTCGGTTCAGGACTTCTGGCGCTATGCCAACAACACTCCGGTCGACATGATCAAGATGCGCGAATCCATCTACCTTTTCAAATCCGGCTTCCGACCTGTCTGGGAGGACCGCCGCAACATCCTGGGCGGTAGCTGGACCTTTCGCGTCCCCAAGAACATTGGCCCCGACTTCTGGACTCGTATTCAGCTCCTGGCCATCGGCGAGAAGCTCCAGAGTGTCCTTGATGATGGTACGCCACTACGATCCCCCTTTCAAGGCCCCCACACACCCCTAGTAATGATGCTAATACGGTGCTACTATAGAAGACCAGTTATGCGGCGTTGGTCTATCCGTCCGCTTCAACTCGCATCTGATCTCCATCTGGCATCGCGACGCTTCCAAGAAGAACTCCATCGAAGCCATCCTCGCCTGCGTTCTCGAGGATCTCCCCCCTGAGCTGACCCCCAAGCCCGAAAGCTATTTCTACAAGAAGCACTCCGACCACGCTGGTTTCAAGGCGCCCCCGGAGCTCCAGGCCGTTCTCGATTCCCAGAAGCGTGCTGATGAGAAGACTGCCGCTGAGCAGCCCGAGCCGGCAGACCAGTCCCCTCAATGAATTGACGAAGCAACGAATCTCGACTGATTTTGTTTACACGGGAGATTATAGTGTGTACATCCTGTGTTTGGTGGGGGAAATTTGCATATTCTAAGGCGTTTCAGAAATGGGTGGGAATAATTATAACCGGTCGAGACCACTATCTACCAGGCTCGATCGGATATTTACTGACAAGCCTCGACTTGAATCAACATCATATGATCAATCAAAATGGGCAGCTGCTCTTCATCCTTCTCCACCAGCTAATGTTCCTGGTGGGTTTCTTTGTTACTTGGCGTGAAGGGGCGAAATCCGCATATAGCGGAATGACCCCTGCGTGTCATCGTCTCATGTTGATATGCGAGCTATCCCGATCCTCCCCCGTGACTTCTGTGACAGTCTGATGCTCCTTGTGTGGACTAATTAATTAGATTCCGGGAGCTCTCAGCTTTGGCGTGAAAACAACGTACCTTGACACTTCTGGGCAAGCGTCTTAGCAATTTCCGTCATGCCACGACGGAGTTCGGGTACAAGACTTGAGAAGACACATGCTTAGCTCGAACCGATGTTCAGAACCAAATGGCCCGTGAAATTAGACCGCCCAGATGTGAGGATCTTATTCGAGACCCCGGCTCGACCTCCCCGGCTCGACCTATGTTCATGCCCCCTGTGGTTGTCCACGAATTAAGTGCGAAGCTGAATCCGGGAGCCGCAATAACGGTCATGAACCTCACCTCCAGACCCCGGCGCTCTTCATAACGCCATCGAACTCGTCAAGCTCCACGCCCCTAGCCACGCCCGCACCGCCGTTTGCCTCGAGGATCATGTCCTTGAGCAGTTCCTCATCAACGTCCTCCTTCAGAACGGCAGCGACGCGGCGCAGGTGTGCGAGGGTGATGGGCCCGTCTTGGCCGTTGGTGAAGAGCCGGAACGCCTCGTCGAGCTCGGCACGGTGCGCGTCCGAGTCGTGCTCGCGTGTGTGGAACTTGAGCGCGCAGATGGCGAAGAAGGGCTCGTAGGTGGCATAGCCGTCGTCTTCTGGGTCGAGGATCGAGACGAACTCCTTAAGCTCGGCGGGGGACGAAGCTGGGACACCGAGGGCTCTATAGTGTGTCTTGCGTCAGTTATTCCTCCTTACATTCTGCAGGGCGTGCTGTCATGGCAGAGGGGCAGCCGTGAATGATGAAGCGCATACATGAGGGCCGACTTGACATCGTTAATAGGCAAGACGCCGTATTTCTCTCCGTCCATGGGTTCCGCGAACAGAGTAAATGCTTCGCGGATCTCGCCCTCTTCCTGGGGAGTGACGTTGTGCTCCTTTGCGAGTTTGGACTGGCGCGGCTTGGGGGCGCGGCTGGCGGCCGTGCCGCTGCTTGCTGCTTTGCGCTTCGGAGGCTGCGGACGCAAACTGTTAGAATCGAGGGGCTTTTCAAGAAATAGATTTGTGAAGGGGGTTTCAGCGACATACCATGTGCGATACTGGGCGTTCTCAAGCGTAGAGTATACGTTGGGGTCGAAGCCCTTTCCTCGGTTCGCGATGGCTTGGGTCTCTGGACTGGGCTGGGTCGTTTACGCCATCAGCCTCGGCCGTGCACCGCGGCGCGAATACGGTGCATCTTGACCGTCTATTGTTTAAATCCACACTGTACGGCCCACCTTGGAGATGGGGTCTTTATAAAAAATTCTGTCCGTTGCTAAACCTCCCTTTATTGCTACTCTCTCACCATCCAGTAGACCTGGGTCACCCAGGAGCCGGCCATTGGCAGACTCCCATTACGGGGAATGATCAGTCGCAATGTGTCCAAAGGTTTGTTCTTTGCCAAAGCCGATTCCACACGTGAAACCGCAATCAACCACTCCTCGATTTTCGATGCTCATGGGACGTTCCCAGTGGACGCCGTGTCATACCAAACCGCTTCAAATTATGCTAGAGCTTGCCGCCTCAAAAGTACTACAGCGAGCAAGTGTGGACAGTGAAGCAAAATGGAAATACGTTGTGTCTACAAGACACGATTCCAGCGGGTAGCAAGCGACGCTCGTCTCTATGGCGGGTGCCTCGCGATCCATGGAGACATACTTTTCTTTACAACTTCTAATTTGTAGTTTGATTTGCTCGACACCTGTGAACCTCCACTACCCCATACAACGCCAACACCCACGTAATTCTCGTCACTTCATGAGACATGCACCTCCATACTACTACATCTTGGCCTCGGGTGGCCTATGATGCGTTAGAAGAGGTCAATTGAGACGATGAAGTGGCTGGTTGAAGAAGTACTTACTCACTTAAAATTGTTCTTCATCTCCCTGAGCTTTTTCATAACTGACACGGGCTCGGTCTCGCCTGTCGCCTTCTGAATCTCGGGGTCCTAGTAAAAAAGAGTTACTAAAGTTTCTTTCTCCGCACCGCCAAAATGGGTGTTTTTACCTCGACTCGCATGAACACGTTGTGAAGCTAGACGTTGGCCAGTTAATTGAGAGAGCAAATCATGTGCACGGATTGTCAAATACCTTTTCATCACCAATGGTGAACTTTCCGGTCGTGACCTTGTTGTCATTCGTATACGAACTCAGCTTCTGCACAGCGGCGCTCTGTGACACTGAGATGCCAAACTTGACATTGGACTTGGTGTACTCGTGGCCGGGCTAGCAAAACTGTCAACCCTTGATATCTTCGGTCTCATCGTCCCTCAACTCACGTAGACAAGGGTGTCATCAGGCAGAGAAGCAAGGCGCTTGTTCAGGGCCTCGTGCATCTCTTCGGGGGATCCTTCAAAGAACCTTCCACAGCCTTGGAACTTGGTCAGTAACGCGATTATGTTCTCGATGTCTGGTTCAAGAGCTCGAGCTGCCACCCAAACGACCTACCTCCGATGAAGAGTGTGTCACCCGTGAAGACGGCCTTTCCGGTAGTGTCCTCCATGTAAAAGCAGATGCTATCCTGAGTGTGGCAGGGCGTGTGTACACCTTTGACAGTGATGTCGCCCAACTTGAACGTTTCACCGTGTGCCGGCGTCTTCGTGACGCCCTGGCAATCTTTGCCACCGATGATTTCTAGCTTCGAGATGCCTAGCTCCTCAAGCTAGCGTGCTTGTCAACAGGAGTTCTGAATGGATGGGGACACACTGTCTTACCAGCTTGGTGTTGCCGCCAGAGTGATCCCAATGGCTGAGCAGGAATTAGACAATTTAGTAATGGATAGCTGACATGACGGGACTCACTGGTGGGTGTTGACAATGGCTGTGAGGTTGATCTTGCCCGCCTGGATCGCTTCCTTCAGAACCGGGGCGACTCTATCCAAATGGCAGCCCGTCAGTAAGACAAACTCATGCTGAGTGAGGCAGACGAGGCTCATACTCGGGAGGGTTCGCAGGATCGACAATGACTGCATCCTTTGATTTATCATCAATGACCAGGTAGGCGTAGTTATCGTGGGAGCCCTCCCCTAGTCGGAGGCATCAGCTTTGCTCAACGCCATAGAGTTGGAAAATGCGGGGGAGCTTCTCATCTTACACATAGGAATCGACTGGATATGCATGGCGCGAGATGCAGCAGTCTGGCTCAAGGGCTTTAGCAAATCAATTGTGTCCTATCGATTCTCAAAAATCCCGACGGGCAGATGCAGACTAACCGCGGCAGGATGATATCCAAGTTTCTGTTGAAGAGTTCGGCGGGTCGCGAGCCTATACATGGGTGCCGAATAAGGCCGAAGCATTTGTAATGACGAGAAGCGCGGGCGAGGGTCGGACATAAGCCATCACAGCCCAGAACCCGTTCTGGTTCTTGCCTACCTATCATGACGTTGGAATGGCACACTAGCACGTGACGCCTCCGCACCTCCCACTTCAAGACCTTCGTGATAGCAGAACGATATACCATCGTATATTGGCGCGCCAACCCCGTCGAGTTTCGCTGAATCTTTTCAATAATTACAACGGAGTCAATTTTATCAGTGTCATGGTGAGAAATGAGCGGTTGTAATCTAGTCCTTTCTTCTGCAATTCATTTGCCTAACCACGAACAGTTTGTTGGTGTGAGGCCCAATTACCTAAATCATAAAGTAGCCATGTTCCACTCATGGGTATAGCATAGCATTGGTGACTCTTTTTAAATAATGCCGATGGGTTTGGCCTTCCAGGTGCCCTCGAATTGTGCCCAGCCTTGGATGTCTTGGGTCTGCTCATTGTTTTCGGCCTGAGCATCGACGTCGTCCATCATCGTATCCGCCACTGCCGTCCCTGACTTTTTCTCCGATGCCTCCTCTTTTACAAGCCGATTCAATTCTTCGCACTTGAGGAACACGTTGTTTCCAGGCAGACTCTTCTTCACGTCTGCAATCGTTTCCAACACTCTTTGCATGGGCCACTGCCCTAGCTCCTTTACAATCATACGGCCTCGTACCTCGTCGTCTTCTCGTAGATATTTGAGGACAGCATCTCGGCAAGGACCAGCACTGTCATCACCGAGATGCTTCCAGTAATATCCCCAGATCCACACCAGCGCCTTGTTTGCTGCAGACCGTAGTTTGGCTAAGGACGGCAGCTGCTCGTGTGTGCTCTGATGCCGCAGCTCAACAAACGTAGCCGGCAGACCAATCGTCTTCGCAATAGAGTACATGCTTTGTTTCCGTAGCTTATCTTGATGGCCATCGAGTAGACCAGTGACAAACCTGGCAGGGGCATTAGACAGTGTTGGAACATATACTGAACCGAAATGTTCCATAGAAACAGGCCTGCCAAGGCCATGCCAGATATAGTACAACTCACCGACTGAAGGCAGCGGAGTAGGCCGCCCGAATTGCATATGCTGCCGATGCTGCATTCTCTGTTCCCACCGCATCCTGGTCACTCAGCATCGCTGCCACGAGCAACGCGGTTGATTCCACCATATGGGGGCAGTTGCCTCGTTGCATCCACATCGACACCCGGGAGACCGCTTGGTGCTGTTCCCGCCGCACTCCTTTATCTCCCTCTGCTTCCCTCAGCATCGGTTTTTTGCCAGTGACCTCGGCGGCTGCAATGCCGTCGAACGAGGCATAGAACTGGCGCCGAACGAGTAAAAGTTCGTGACGGTCGCGCCAGGGTGTAAAGACGTAGTGTACCATTACGCGAATGGGCTTTTTTGCATCCGAGACAGAATTTGAGTAAAAAAGATGAATTCTAGTGCTGGAATAGAGAGCCTTTTATTCAGCGGCGAAATTCCCTATCCAGATGAAGTTCCTCCCTAACCATGACGATTTTTAGACGGCAGAAAACCGCATCAAAAAGGGTGCCTTAGACAGAGGCAAAAATTCAAGGTCACAGTGGGGATCGAACCCACAATCTCCTGATTCGTAGTCAGACGCCTTGCCATTGGGCCATGCGACCAAT
>NAGG01001854.1:0-10104 GCA_003031705.1 Calonectria naviculata
CCTCGGGGGCACGTGGGTGTCAGGTGACTGTTTCTATACGCGTATGAATATTTCCCAAATGGAAACAGGTAGTTCCTGTCCGAAAATGGTAGTAAAGTGGTAAAATTCGGGCTGGCGTGCACAAACGCGTACTCGGCAACCCCTCCCGAAAGCGGTACCGACTGGTCTCAGCCCCCCCTCAGCTTCAATGAGAAGGATGCGCTTAGTCAGAGGCATGACTAGGGTGGAGGGGCTGATTTTTCGGAAGGGAGCGACTTGGTCGCGCGTATTTGCGTGAAGCCCTACCCGTATTTCCTTTTTAACGTTCAGAATGATATCCACGTATCCAATCTCCAGATGAAAGCTACACGGATCTGTTCTCTGGGGGTGGGGGAGATATGGATATAAAGGCGAAAGGGGAAGCGACAATGAAGAAAAAAAAAAAGTTGAAACAGACAGACGATGCGATGCGATGCACCTGCACACTCAACAGGCAACATCCACCCGACCGTTATCTTGCCGGGCTTCCGATTGAAGGGAGAGAGTTTCCGCGCACAGAGTTCACCCCTTATTGAAAAATAAGCGTCGTCTGGAACATGGAAAATGTTACATGGAACTTCGGACATTTCTACCTCCAGCAGGGCGATTACGGGCCAAATCCCTCACTGGCAAGGAATAACTCCATGAGGATGATGATCGATACCTCTCTCTGGGGTCAGGCCCATCTGCATGCCACCCTCTACAGAGAAGATCTCAATGAGATGACCACCAAGCCACCCCCCAGGCAGCAACAATATTGGTGCAAACCCACACATACCGAGAATGCGAACATCGCAATCCCCTCACAGAGGGCGTGCACTGCTTCGAAACCGATTTGCAGGCATGGTGGGTACAGTGACATGAGCAGGAAGCGTCATAAGAGTGCCCCCTTATTGGCGGGCTCGGAATCATCAGCAGAAGCTGCCCCGTTCTGGTGAGATTTCTGCGAATTAGGTCAGGCAAGGGGTCTAGGCGATCGACGACGATGTCTAACAGACGCAAAAAGCCTAAAGTTGACGAGCCGGGGGCTCAGTGCACTCGTGACCGGGGTGGTGCTGGTCCCATTTCCCACGGCGCCAAAAAGCTTGTTTCACCTGGTGAAATACGACAGATTGAGCCGTCCGGCCCGTCGCCGGAAATGCACGTTGGAATTCGCGTGCCGCGGATGCGAAAGAGCCAATTGTCGTTTTGAAGGCTATTTGTAACGGTGTGGCAGCATCGTGTAAGTCATGGAGGCGCAGCAGCTTGAAAATACGCGCGGCCGCCGGATAGGTGCCAATCCATAAGGCGGCGGAAGAAGGCGGGCTGGCCTAAAAAAACGAACCGTCGATGAAGTTCGAGGGTCCAGATGAGGACGGCTTCCTGTCATGTTACCGCCGTGGGTGGGATGGATGCTCGCCTTGTTTGCAGGATGAAAGCCAGGGACTGCCGGGATGTGGTGGTTTTTTTTTTTTCTTCTAGTCCAGGGCCCCTGCCGTCATCGAGAAAGTATCCTGCAAGGCAGACTCAGCCCGACAAAAGACACAGGATTTCCGTTATGCTTTTGTTTATTCGTTTCGGCGTGGGAATAAGAGTGGCCATGGGTGGGCAGAGGGCGGCGTTGTGATGCCATCCGCTAGCCGGAAACAAGAAGGTCCCGGCGCCAACCATAGGGTCATTACATACACGGAAGTGAATACGACGTGGGCGTTTTCTTTGGGCCGTTCGAGACGCTTCTATTTTCGCTCCCTTAAGATTAGAAGCTGGGGTATCAAGATGGGCTAGCCTGTCGCTGTGCACCGGCCGGGCGGGGACCAAAGGGGGAAGGGGTCTTGTGTCTGGGTCGTTGTCGGGGCCTTTTTGGGTTGTGCGATTTGAGGCGATGAGTGAGCTGTTGGCCACGTCTCGGCGCTGCGATGCCGTGGTAGCCAGTGCCGCTTTCCGCGAAGCCGTGTTCCGGGCGGTATCAGCGCCAGGGGGCGGGGATCTCTGGGCGGGCTCATCATCGGGACTCATCTGGACCAACGCTGGTAGGGCAGGATGGATACGGCGGTAGTGGACAGGGGAAGTGAGTTTGCCAATCGTTCATTTGCGTATTAACATTAGCAGGGCCGCGGAGGATTGGGCGGCATCCTGTGCCAGGAGGATGGGCTGCTCGCAGCATCACAGGCTGCCAATGCGTGTATTCCAGGTGCAAGATGCGTGTATCCTGTGGGCGGCAGCGGTGTGCTTGCTGCAGCGCATGATTAACACATACTAGCACTGTACATTGACATGCGTGCGCATCGGAGCGCAGGTGTGTGTGTGTGTGTGTGTGTGTGTGTGAGGCCCAGGCCTGGGCGATCTCGCAGCAAACGACGTCTCAAGGAAAGAAGCCGTAAGGCCAAGCAGCTGTCCAGCTACAGCACGCAACAGGGACCTTGTGGGCCCTGCACCCACATGCCTGCTCCACCTTCCCGGTCGTGTCTTGCCGAGCCACACAGACCAGAGGGGCCTGAGAACAACAAGCTTTACGACACGACCAATCACACGGGCGCCCACGGAAGGAAAGCACTGGTGGGTCGTGCTGTCCCTCCGTACCCTGTCACCCTGTGCCTTTTTTTCCCGCTTAGGTTAATTGCCCAGGGCCCCAACACGAACTTTGGACCGCTTGCCGTACGCGCCAACCTATCGCCATACACGGTGCACAGGCAGGAAGGTACCGGCCCTCAAAAACTAAGCCTCACTCATCTACTTGGGAGATCCTTCGCTCGCCTCTTCTCTGCTTCCCTTCCCTTGTTCTCGCCCTGTGGCTTTTGTGCGTCGCTTCGTTTATGAATTCGTATTCCCCCCCTCCACACTCTTATCCTTATCCTCACCATCATCCTCCCGCCTGTGACGCATCCGCCTCGACTACTTACTTCCCTTCAACACTGGCTACTTGGACGTCATATCCAGTTTCAGCTAGAAACAAGCTTTCGCTCGCCTTCGGCAACAATTGTTCCCAACCACGGATGACCGGCATCAACCGAGTTGCAGTTGGATTCCTGCAGGACCATGACCACCCGCCGCCATCGCTAGGCCACATTACAGATATAATCGCCAACGCTTCTTTGATTTTGCAGCCCTGAGAACCGAACCCCTCTCCCCGATTTTTCCACCAAGGAGCCCACGTTCCGCTGGCTAGCTGCGTTCAAGAGTCCGTCCGTCGCCCACCACCCCTGCCGCCATCGCCGCCTTCCTCGGGTTCCGCCATGACGCCCGACCGCCCCGGATCCGGCCACAGCCCCGGCCCCGACTCCATCGCCAGTAGTGCAAGCAGCACCGTCAACTCATCGACGACAGTAACGACGCCGCCAAAGACCGCCACCGGATCTAGTAGCGCAGCCACGAAGTTGCGTCGCGCCCACCGCAAGTCGCGCAACGGTTGCTGGGAGTGTAAGCGTCGCCACATCAAGTGCGACGAAGCCCGTCCGGCATGCAGCAACTGTGTTGTGAGCGAGCGTCAATGCTCGTTTCCGCACAATGCGATCCCTAACCCCCACGTCAAGCCAACTTCGAATGGCTTCATTAGGGTTTCGCCCCAGCCGTCGTCTGCGTCAGTCACTGGTATCATCAGCCCTGCCCGGAGCCCAGCTGAGAGCAATGCCAGTTCAACCATCTGCCCCCAGCCGCCACTGCCTCCCTCCGCCTATGCCCAGCGTGGTTTCATGGCCGAGGAGGCATCTCCGCCGACGCTGCCCTCCTTCAACGAGTTCTTTGCCCGCTCGCCATCATCTACCGACTCGCTTCAGCCTCCAGTCTTTACCGCCAAGCACCTCGTCCTCTTGCACCATGCGGAAACGGCCATGCCCTTCACCACCAGCTTCATGCCTCCCCTCATCAATGTCGCAATGGAGTGGGCCCACGAGTGTCCCTATACTATGGACCAGCTCCTTGCCTTTTCCGCCGATCACCTGGCTCTTCATTCCCCTGAGAGTGCTGCCAACCACAGGAGGACTGCTACTGAGCTCCAGACCCGTGCCCTGATGTGGTTTAACCGCGATAACCAGGAGAACCCCAGCCAGCCAAACGACGCCATCTGTGTTCCCCGTTTCGTCTTCGCCTCACTCCTTAGTATCCACATGCTTTTTGAGACACTAAATTACCACCGTTCAAGTTACCACGCCTTCATTGACCGCTTCATTGAAGCCACTCACCTGCACCGCGGTGTCCGTACCGTTATCCGTGCCTCCTACAACCTTATTCTTGAATCCTCCATGCGCCCCTTCCTCCTCAGTATCCGAGAAGCCTCCGAATCGGATTACATCGGTGTCGAATGCGCCGATCTTGAACGGCTCATCGAATCCTCGGATCTCGCACCAGCTACCGTAACAGCTTGCAAGAGCGCCTGCCAGACTCTGCAGTGGGCATTTAACGTGCACGCCACTCTGCCCCCTGAAGATAACATTCATGCCGCAACCGCCTTCCCAGTACTTCTCAGCGCCGAGTATGTAGAGGCTCTGCGAAAGAACCGACCCGAGGCCCTGCTTGTTCTGGCTTACTACGGAGTTCTGCTGCACCGATGCCGCAAGTCTTGGATCATTGGCGACTCTGGAGCGTTCCTTATCCATCTTATTGCCGATTACTTGGGAAGTTTTTGGCAGGAGCCTATGCGTTGGCCACTTGAGGTGCTGAGCAACGAACAAGGTTGAATGAGGGCCAGTAAATGCTTACCAGCATTTTGTATACACAACAAATAACCCAGCCACACGATAGAAGTGGCAGGAAAGCGAGCGAACTGAATCTCGCATCCATCCTGTCTCAGGATGCTCTACCGAGTCCCTGACATTCATACCACATCCTTAACAGAGATGTTTGGGAGTCAACGGACTGTTCTATGAGATCAATTCTCACGACCCAAAGCTTAGTTGCTTATAGGAGTTCAACGAACAATATCATCCCAGCGCCCGATTCACCCGGCTGCAACCTCCAGTCTACGAGGGAACGGAACTTGCCGCCACCTCACGTATGACAAAGTGTGGCCAAGAGCCTATCCGCCACAGAACGGTGGATGGTTCACGACAGTGGCCAGGGGAGGGCACAGATCAAAGAGTGTCTGGGGATGACTTGTACTAGTTTGGCGGAGAAAGCTGGGACTATGATGCATATCTGACTATGCATAACACATGTTTGAGGAGCTGTGTACTTAAAACGTCTTGGACGAATCATTGTATATATAGTTAATGAGCTGCTCGCGCACATGTACGTCCTTGTTGGGCACAATTTAAAATAATTAAAAAGGAAATTAGAACATCAACCTCGAAATATTCCCATGTTTAAATTTGAGTGCGATCCATGCCGATACGATACAACTTCCTTCGTTCACATTTCACTCGAGGTCGCAACATTCATCACATCCAAGCTGTTTCGTAGCATAGGTGGTTTTGACTCAAAGTCTCTTATTTTCTGAGACGCCTGCATAAAAATCTCTAGCCTACTCATTTCACTCATCCATCTGTCATCCATTCATCCAGCCAACTGCTACCCACCCACAACCAGTCATCATCAACCTCATACCCTCGAGGTTCCGCACCGTTGCACCTTTTGGTAAATAACAAAAGTAAACATTTATTTCGTTCTCTTTCTTTGGTTTATTCATAAAAATAAAGGAAATGGTCCATCAATCAAAAGCGCTATTTGTCCCCCTCCTTTCGTCAGAGGGGCCGGCTGGATCGGCCCAGGCCAACTCTTTGAGAGCCAGTGGCAAAACGCGGCAGAAAGGAGGATGTGTTGTAGATTGGCACAGGGAGCCGAACGGTGGAAGCTGAGACTGGGGGAGGCCGACTATAGACAGGGACAAAAAGAGACGCACCCCCTGGATGAGCGGTAGGGACTCGTCTATGGGGTTTGGTATCATTACAGGAAGGAAATCGATCGAGGGCGAGGATCCGGAGGCAGAGATGTCCAACTTCTAGGCGAACATGGACAACTCACGGTATGTCGAATGCTCAAAGACCGTAAAACTCCCAGCCGTCCCCGACTGAGTCCTTGGCGGCTTCGTCAGGGCCAGTAGCCGAGCTGCTGGCTTCCTGTTGAGGCACGAATTCGGTCCGGAGCTCTTCATTTAGTCACAGCTCCTCATCGTCCAGTTCGGAGGGCTTGAGCAGACCGCCGACCTTTTGTCGTCGCTCCATGTCAGCCGCCTTGGCATCCCGCTCTTGTTGCTCCTTTTCCACAACGAAAAGCTCGGCGTTGTCACCAGCAAACTCCTTGAGGGAGATGAGGAAGTCACGCAAGTTCAGACGGAACTTGTCATACTGAGTGTTGAGAGTGAAGAGTCCTTCAACAAAGGTGGTGATTTGGGCCCTGAACTATGTTAGCCTGTTTCCGGGTCATACCAAATATTTCTTGAACGTACGCTTGAAGGTTAGGGAAGGCATTCTGCAGGAGGTTAGCCACAAAGTTTGCCAAGAATTCCCTGTTGTTGGTGCCGGCTTGCGCCTGGTCGGGGGAGTAGATGGGGCCCTGGATCTTGGGCTGAGTGCCATCGGCGGGGTGAACAAAGTAGAAGAGCTTCATCAAGAGCATTGACTGCGTCTTGAAGCCAGCCTTGTGGTCGTTGTCAGTCACGACGAAGAACACATCCTGCAGAATGGTAATAAAGAATCGCTGGAAGAATGCGTTCGCAGTCTGCACGTCAGTCTTCTCGGCAATGTTGTTAACAAGCTCCAGACACATGTTAAGACCAGCAGCTTCAACATCACGGTTGTCGTGCTTAAATGCCCATGAACATGAGTCGATAACAAACTTGAACTGGTTGTTGTCGAGCTTGAGGAGGGCTGTTTTCTTGTTAGTATGCGAGGAAAGGGAACCAGTGGTGGCCGAACATACCAGGGAAACAGTGAAGGTTGATCGCACGGAGCAGGTTGAAGAACTCGACTCGGTGCTCAGGGAACTCGGAGAAGTCCTTGTTAATCATGTCAAGAGTGCACTCAAACACATTCTGCATGATGGTGGGGACCTGGTCCTCCATCAAAGCCTAGTTGGGAATTAGTATCAAATCGACAAAGCGAATCTCAGGGACAAGACTTACAGAAAGCTTGGTAATGATGGTGGAGCAGGCCCTCAGGACCTCGGCATCTCGAGCTCCAGGGACGTTTCGGTTGTAGTCGACCAGGACAGAGTCCAGCAGGGGAGGAACCATCTGGGCGCGAACAGCCTGGAGATCCTCGGCCTTGTCGACATAGACCTCGATGAGCTTCAGAATCTCCTTCTTGATGGTCCGCAGACCTCGGACCTTGGGCATCTTGGTGGCAAGCTCGCCATCTCGGGCAACAGCGTCAGAAATGAGGCTGCTAGTGGCGTTGTACATTTGCAGCATGTCATGGTAGATGCGGCCGATTTGAGGGTAAAAGTAGGATCCAACCGAAGAGCAGGCGGACACATTTGTCTTCATAATGTTGCCGATAACCTTGATCGTCTCGGCGTCTTGCAGGATGGAGGGGTTCATGGTAGCCTGCTTAATAATCTCGTCCCAGGCAGCATTGGGGATAGCCATGAGATCAGCAAGAAGTCTCTCCTGCTGATGCTTGTTGCCCTGGGCCGCAACCATGTAGCCGCAGGCCTCATAGAAGGTGTGGACCTGCTGAGGAGTCAAGTCGCATGTGATCTTACCCATGTTCCTCACGATCTCCTCAATGAAGGGCTCCTGCTCACTAGGCTGGAGAGCAACGAAGTGGCGACGGCACTGTCGGGCAATCTTGATAAAGGTATCGCAAGCCATGTCCTGGACACCCTCGTGAGACTCGTGCATGAACTCGAACAGCTTGTTCACGACAGTCTTGAGGAATTTCCAGTGGGCCTTGAGGAAACGGGGGTACTGGCCGACGATGTACATGATGTTACTGGCGACAACGGCCTTGTTGTCCTTTCCGCGCTTCATTTCAGTCAGGCCAAGGAGGTCCTTAATAACGGTGACAAGGAACCTCTTTTCGGTCTCCTCGTTCATGGCCAGGGAAATGGAACCAATGGCCCAGCAGAGAACGTTGCAGTTGTGCCATGACCATTCTGTTCCATCGACCTGTCGGGCTAGCTTCTCGGTCATGATGTTCTCGGTATCGACCACATCCAAGTGAGTGAGATAGACTAGGCATTCTCGAATCGTCTTGTACAACTGCACAGTGTCACTCTCCTTGACGAATTCTCTCACAATTTCACCCTCGTCATTTTCAACAATCAAAACTTCCTCGGGACGGACCATCTTCTCGATCATGACAACTCGCAAGTTGGAAAGAACCTCGTTGTACTTATGTTTCCTTAGAGGGTAGTTCATGAGGAGGGACGGGTTGGGGGCGCCACTGCCTGACATGCCTCCGCCGACGGCCATGAGAGGGTTGACGTCGGTAATGGGGAGCTGCTGCATTTCCTCGTAGAGCTCCTGGACCAGCTTCAACCAGTAGTCAAGACAAATCTTGAAAATTTCACGGTCATCAATCTGCGAGATTCGGATGAGGTAGTAGTGGCCGTGAATGAGATAGTCCCGGTTAGGAAGATTCTCAATAAGCTATTTCACACACGTTAGTTCTCCAAGCATGTCCCGTCAGTTTTATCGGTTGCAAAACCTACGTTCAAGTGCATCCCGAAAAAGTTGCAGAGGAAGAGAGCCAGGTTCTGGATAAATTCCTGATCTCTCGAGTTGCTAGTGGGGTAAGTCGACTTGAGATCCAGAGTGACCGGGATGATGTTGGCGATGGTGGTGAGAACCTCGGTGAACATCTTGACAAGCTGCTCATCATAAGAGTTGGGCTGTCCAGGTCCACCGGTCTGAAGACCACCAATCTCGGTGAGGCACTGCAGGGTGATGTTTCGGAACTCGGGCGTAGAAAGGAACCGGGTTCGTAGGGTCTCAATAAGCGGCGTCTCGAAAATGTAGCCGAGGGGAATCCAGTTGCAGAATCGGAGGAGGGTCTCAAGGGTGGCCTTGACCAGGCTGGGCTGGGTAGCAGTGTTGAGAACCTCCTGGCAGAGGTTGAAAATTTGTGAAAACTCGGCGCACATGGTCTGCTTGAGGTTGCGGGTCTTTGTCGAGGTCATCTGCTCGGCGGAGTAGTCGAAAACCTCTTCGGAGAGCAAACGCAGAATAATCATGTTGTTCTCGCAGATAGATAGGTTAGAGTGGCAGGAGGAGATGATCTCATTGATAAAGGTGGGCCAGTTGTGCGGCCACTCCTGCTTGAGGACGGAAACGAGGACGAGGTTAAGCTTGTTGAGCAAAGTTTTTTGTGAGCGTAGTGACTCCTCTGTGCTCGAGCACTGGATGATGAACTGGACGATGAAGTTTCGGATTCCTAGAGACAACAGAGTCAGCATCAGCTTGTGCAGAGTGCAGATAGGCAGACGGACCTTGGCACTGCTCCCTGGGGAGGACCTTCCACCTCGTCATGATGACATTGTCCAAAACCTGGAGACCCAAATCTGCAAAGAAAAAAAAAAGTCAGTCAACCCGTATAAATTTTTCGAGCAGGTTCGTGGCGTTGCGGTTGCAGGTGAAAACCGGAAGCAAGCGGCTGGAACGGGCTGCAGACGAGGGGAACGCACACTTGGTTTGGGGATATTGCGCGTCGGAGAGGATCTTGTCTACCATGAGCCAAGCATCGGGGTCTTCCTTGAACTGCGCACAATGTCAGCGAATGTCTCAAGTTTGAAGCTGGGAAGCTGCAGAGTTTTTCATACCTGGTTGAGGGCAGCCTGGGCGGCTTTTTGCTACACGGGGACAAAAGGTGGTCAGCTATCTTGCAAGTCTTTGATGCGAGGCTGGCGCGCGGGGCCCAAAGGTGAAAAAAGAAACGGGCGTGCGGGCAGCAACGGAGAACATACCTGCTCACCGCGACCTTCATAGAAGGAGCGGACCAAATTGTCCAGCTCGTCGATAGAGATGGCCATGCTGGACGGCGGGCGCACGGGGGGGGGATCGTCTTTGGGAGAATGCGGGCGGCAGTTGTGGTGGTGGCGGGCAAGGCGGGGGAGATGGTAGCAAAAGAGCCCCAGCCAAGCAGGGAAAAGAAACAAGACAGACGGCCGAGGTCGAGCGGCGCAAAAGCGAAAAGAGTGAGGACGGAGAGGGGAGGCGCGGGCGCGGTCGTGGGA
>NAGG01001864.1:0-12707 GCA_003031705.1 Calonectria naviculata
GTAGAAGATACCTGGAAGTGAGTATTTCTGAGCCATGTAGGTGTAGAAGTTATGAGGGTGGGTGTTGGGAGGGAATTTGGCTATCACTTCCTCAAAGAATGGGATATGGCCCCAGAGAAAGGAATGGTTCGGAGGCTTGGGCTGCTAGGTGTTAGTGGTACTGAATCACACGCGAGAGTATGTGTCTTTGAGATTGGTTCGGAAGCATACCAGATTTCTGAAGAACAATCGAGCCCTGAGAAACTTGAAGACTGCCACTCCAAGTGATGCCAGCACCACCGAGATGGCGATGACGAGGTTAGACACGCCAAACAACATGATGGCTATTTTTTCTGGTGCCTTTACCGCGTGTGATGAAAAGGAGGGGCTCGCACAAAATAAAATCAAGAGCAGAATCAGGGTAATCTCGAGATATTTATCCAAGGCCTGTACCAGCGCTGATCATACGCCTCCCAATGCAACCTGCCTGAAATGAGGACGACTACCAGCCATTGCCATCGCCCAAGTATCAATTGGTCACTACTGGGACACTTTGGGGGATCCAGATCAGGGTTATTCATGGGCTAGGGCCGCACATTTCAGTGCGCATTATTTTCAAAAAAGACACTGATGGTCCTAAGCGGCCGGTGAGATGTTGCATCTGGCACCCCAGCAAGATACTTGGAAAACCCATCCACGCAGCCCGCCCGCCATCTACCCACCCACCTCTGGGACCTTCCCTTCCCTTAATTTCTTATCCGGCATGGTTACGTCGATAGCGTGGTCAGTCTTGGGGGTCCTCTACGACATCGTTGTTTCATGGCCGGTCTCGGGACCGTAGTAGTCCTCGGAGCACAATGCCTTTTAGCATCCATGGCCTTGCTTTGAGTCAAAAGTCGATATGGAGTAACTATCCGCGTTCACGCCTCAAAATATGGGGCTTTGTTTAGTGGTTCTGGTGCCGCTTACAAAGGCCATGGCAATGTGCCCAACGTGGGTAGTCAGACGAGAGCCTGCTGCTACATGGAATGGGATCTGACATTAAGCTACCTGGACAAGCATAAACACAAGCCAGCAGACGCCACCCGGAGCTCCTCCACGGCAAACCGCCTACCACATGATGCGTCTTACACGTATTCACTGAAGTATGCCGAGGTATGGCTTGAGTAGTGTTGCCATATATCTATTTGGCTTGGCTGCAATGGACAAGACCCAAGCTTTTACTGATCGACAAGATGCTACAAGGGCGCTACCTCATGCCGACGATCCCCAAATGCCAAGGCATGCGTCCAAGACTTGCTCCCAGGGCCACAAGAACGACACTACCGCAATTGAAGAACCAACTTTTCAGTGACATACCCTTCCCTCCCCCACGCCGCTAAAGTGCCCGGCCGAGAGTGTGTGTGTCTGGAGGTCGGTGGAGTCGTGGGGCATGTGGGTGCCGAATTGACGGAAGCCCTACGGGGCCAACGCCTCCTCTGCGCTGCAACCACAAACGCAAGGACAGGGCATCTGGAGGATCAAACAAGATCGGAATTCTCAGCCGGCTGGGCATCTAATGAAAAGCAAGGTGTAACAAAGAAGCCTCAAATGTTTGGCTGAATCTGCTGGATGCTAAAATGCTGTTCGTCTTGGCACAACGGCGCTCACATCAGCGGCCGACCCTGGTATTCAGCCCGTTTAAATCCCCCCCGGCTCTCGCGTGTGGGGTGGCTTCGAATCCGGACAATCAGATTATCTTATCTGATTATACGATTGGACACCGGGCCATCAAACCACGCATTTTGTGGAACTCCTACACACTGCCATGTAAGACGGAGCCCCCCCGAGACTTCCAGCCCAGCTCGGCAACACGGCAAGCGGGAGCATGAAGTGGCTGCTTTCCTAAATGGCCCATCTAGCAATGGACATGGATACGCGAATGTAACATGTTGCCTCTCATTGGTTTCACGGCTGTCTTGCTCGCTTCTTTGCTCGGCAGTTGTCCCACTCGGAACAGATAACCATAACGCTTTTGACCCACAGCTTATGATCCGTATTTGCTAGTCGGAATCAAGGCTGAGAGTGGTGTTGTGACAGCTTCCATCTCCCTGATCTCGCATTCGTTTGGGCATGAATTGGCCAGCGAGAGCGGACAATTCAATCACTTCCTGCCAACGAGGGTGCTGTCCAGGTTTCAGATCTGCAATATACGCATGCCCTGAGTATGTTGTATAGGATCTCCAAGGTAGCAGTGACAATGGGTCTTCATCGTACCACTAGCCACAGTTATATGGCAGATATCCCCATCCGCTGTCCGCGGATTCCTCCTGGGCTGGAAAACCCGCTGCTCCCCAGTAAAATTACAATTCTTCATTGCAACTCGGTGGTACGTGCTCCAGCCCCGATCTCCTTAGCTATGCCCGCTTGGGACAATGATTGTCAACTGCTCCGGGAAGACGAAATCAAGCCACCCACATCCCGAGACAGTATTTCTGCGAAAGAATTTTGGCCATTTATCGAAAATAGAGTTTTTGATTTCATTGATATCCGTCTCCTCATTAACACCAAAACATGGCACAGCTTAGCCGTGATGTGGGAGCAGATGCAGCGGCGCCGCACTGTGAAAGGGAGCAAATACGTAAACACTATGCTAATCATCACTCAGAGAGGTCCAGCTTGTTGTAACGTTGGATCGGAGGTTTCCTCGGAGCCTGCCGCCAGCGTCACTCAAAACCAGGGACGTAGTGCCGTGTCTCATGCCACTAACAACGGGAGAGTGCATGCCACGGCAGTGGGTAGGGCGACCCATCAGTCGGATATTATACCAGAATTGGTAACGAGGCTTCTTTGACCATGCATTGCTTTGTCCGGATAGAAGCATGTTGATCACAACTTGTACAGACGAAAATGCAGAGTACCGAGATCGGCATTTACATCGCTTGGATGGGTGAACGGCCCCTGGATCTATTCAATGTAAAACTCCAGGGCTAATCCAATACCTTGTTGCGCAACATATGAGTCATTATCAGAATTCTGTGGTTAATTCCATTTAAGAAAGCTATATTAAGGCACATATGTGATCCTTCAGCCTCTACTCGCACTGGACATGACCATTCAGATTGCTTCCATGTAAAGATATTTTTGCGACGCCCCCTCACTGTGTCATTCCCGGGGCGAGGGAAATTTGTTAAATTGGCCAGGTAAATATTATACGCTAGTAGCCAATTCTTGAGTAATGACCCTCAAGTCTTTGTGTGATTGGTTGTACAGGGTCGTGATCAAAAGGTGGTGTGGCGGCTCAGCTTGTACAGCCACGGCTCGCCTCGACAGCCCGATCATTTATGTAAAGGTTTGTGGTAGGTGAGTGCTAAGGCATAAGTCCTCTGTGTTATATTGGGCAGCCATACAGGTTACACCCAGCTCGTAACGATACCTAGTTATGTGGTTGCTTCCCGAACAGTGTCACCTAGTCTGCATGGCTTCAGATACATTTGATACAACACATCCAGAATGTGTATCAGGGGTCACTGTGTATCGTTACCACAAGGCATATTTGTCGCAAGCAAGGAGAACAGTTCATGGCCACTGAGGCTCACCGCCAAAATGATGCCAGGAAACCATCGTTCCTACAATTTTCTGCAATGAGCAATAGTGAATTCAGTGTTTCTATGTAATTCGAACAAATGACGATTCAAATGCAGGCACATGCGTGTTTCAGTGCCGAAGATATCATGCCGCAGCAAAAGTCTAGCTGCCCCAAAAGGCCTTGGCCAAGGCCACTGCGTTGGGTCCACCAATGTCTCCGGTCATGATGCGACTACGCTCATCCAAATGGTTGTCAGTGACCGTTGTCTTGCCTCTTTTTGCCATCTTGTAGCCCGATTCTACGCCAATATTTCCTGTGAGAACTTTTGATTCGCCCTTCTCTATATTGCGTGAAACAAAGATGGAATCTGATTTATCAGCCTCTGAATTCTCAGCCTTTGAAATCTCGGCCAACGTCTGTCCGGCCTGATTCTCAATCGCTTCCTGGTCCTCCTTGGTGATCTGCACCATTCCATCTGTAAACACCATGGTCAGTATGATACTCTTGGATGAGAGCAATGTGTCTCACTGCTTTGAACGATTCGCCCTCGGAAAATGGTCATCATTTTAAGCTCATATCCAATCGTTTCCTGGACTGTATGGTTAATTCCCTCGAGGCATTTGACCGAAACAAAGAAGCCTTGGACTTCGTTGCCCGATATGGCAACAGGTACCAGCGTGATTCGTGTCTGAAGGTTTTGCACGGCGGTTGCGAGCGTCCCAAAGAGATTTTGAAGCTTCTTGTTCTCCTTTTCGCTGCCTGGACCATTTTTCTTAAAACGCCGAAGAAGGGTTTTGGGAGTATTCGCTAGGCTCTCACCGATCTTTTCGGAGAAATCAGAAAGATCTTCCATGGCGTCTCTGACGTGCTGAAGTGCTTCCTTAATGAAAGCTCTTTGGAAACATTCTTGATGCAGAATCAAGTTTAGAGTAGCTTGAGTCATTTCAAGCCGTTGTGAAATGAGCTCCTGATTTTCACCGGCTTCGATAATCCGCTCCCGATTTTCCTGGATCTTCTCGAGAAAGCCATAGCTTTGGGTGAGGACAGCGAGCACGGTTTTGACTGTATCCATCGCCTAACAACATTAGAGGGTGTGATTGTGAGGGGAAGCATGTACATACCATCATTGGTTGCATGCTTTTCTCAGTGATTGGTAAAACTCAGGAACGAAGGTTTGTTGATGAATGAATGAGAAAAGCTCTGGTTTGCTGCCACAAAGCCGAAATATAAATAAATACCCTGCCTACCTGGTGACACGAGCCAATTTCCCAAACATCTACCCCTCCTACTTCCTGGTACCAAGTCCTGACCGGTCCCTAGACCTGACCAAGGCCAAGGTCCATCTAATTCTGGATAATTATGGAAAGACACAACGCCATTTCTTGGAGCCGTCTGACCAATTCACGGATCCATCAAGGAGACGTCATCAACCACTATTCAAGTGCGATGAGCCGAGCATGCTCGTCACCGTTCAACGCAGCTGACTTTTGCAATAGGTTCTATACACGAAGAACGTGAGTGCTTGATAGACCTGCGCGTAACCAATCCCCGCGATGACATGAAACGTATAATCAAAGACAATGGCGGCCTGCTACGGGAGTGTTACCGCTGGATTCTCGACCACAATGAATTTGTGAAATGGCGCCATTGCTCGCAAACCCCTCTCTTCTGGGTCAAAGGTGATCCAGGGAAAGGAAAGACGATGCTACTATGTGGAATCATCGACGATATCGAATTCGAGAACTCAAGCTCCGGGTCTGGCTTATTAGCCTACTTTTTTTGCGAGAATACAGAGAGAACCAACAATGCCGCAGCCGTCCTCCGCAGCCTCATATACATGCTGGTCTGTCAGAGAAAGTCACTTCTCGCCCATGTTCAAGAAGAATACAAGCATGCGGGGAAGCAACTGTTCGAAGACGTAAACGCTTGGGTCAAGCTCTCGGAAATCTTCATGAACATACTAGAAGACGTCGCCGCAGAGACTGTGACCTTGGTTGTTGACGCTCTTGACCAATGTTCAGCTGGCCACGGTGATCTTTTGAACTTGATCATCGAATCGTCGGCCTCGGGTGTCAGATGGGTCGTTTCCAGCCGTAACTGGAAAAGGCTCGGCGCCCTCGAAGCCGCAAAGAAAAAGGCTACATTGTCTCTTGAGCTCAACGAAGCGTTCATCTCAGAAGCTGTGGAGCATTACATTGACCACAAGGTTGATGAGCTGTCAATAATGAAAGGATACGATGAAATGACGAAAACTTCCATTCGGGCGCACCTATGGCTCAACTCGGGCAGCACATTCCTCTGGGTCTCCCTTGTCTGTCGCAAGCTGGATAGTGATGGGATCACAGTGAAGCACGACACACTGGAACTCTTGGATGAGTATTTCCCGAGAGGGCTCACCCCTCTATATGATCGTATGATCAAGTTCATCGATACTCTAGGCCAGCCCAGAATTCGTTTTCAAGTCTTGGCCATTTGCTCGGTTGTCTATCGCCCCCTTACCTTGCATGAACTCGGAGGTCTACTTGGGCCTCAAGATAATTTCAGTATAGACATTAAACACCTGGAGGAAATAGTTCAAACCTGCGGGTCCTTTCTCTCTGTTCGTGGAGGGACCATCCACTTTATTCATCCCTCTGCCAAAGAATACCTACTTAAGCACGCCTCCCATCAATTCTTGCCCGCAACAATTCAGGACCGGCACCGCGATGTTTTTCTGCGCTCGCTCTCTTTCTTACAAGGAGCTTTGAGGCGAGATGTATATCAAATTCAATCACCGGAACGCCTCAGCAAGGACATTATTAGGCCTGATCCCGATCCGCTAGCACCTATGCGGTACTCGTGCACCCATTGGGTTGACCACCTTTGCGCTAGTGGGCTGGAATCAATGTTCAGATATGGACACGACAAAATATTCGTGAAATTTCTAAAAGAAAAGCTGCTTCAATGGCTGGAGGCACTTGGCCTAATGAAGTCCGTTCCAGTGGCTGTGTCCGCCGTCCAAACACTCCATGTTTTGTTTGAGGGACTCAGGAAAGCTTCAGCTAATTATTCCTCGGAATCTAAAGGGTTTCCTCATGCCTATGCCTCGGTCAAAGATATTTATCGGTTTATTCTGTGCAACAAATCAACGGTCGAACTTGCTCCCCTTCAGGTTTACACATCTGCAATTGTCTTCGCTCCTTCACACAGCCTTGTGAGAGGCTGCTTCAAACAACAAGGCTTCATATGCAGCGCCGCAGAGAATACAGTCAAAAAGGAGTGGGGTCATTGTTTGCAGACTCTGGAGGGACATGCCGACGTCGTGCTTTCACTTGCATTTTCACCAGATGGTAAACTCCTCGCCTCCGCATCTATCGACGGCGTCATCAAGATATGGGATACCACAGGCACCAACATTCAGACACTCCGTAGCAAAGGAGACGGCACTGTGCCGATTGCGTTTTCGCCCGATGGTTTATACCTGGCCTCGGGGTCAAATAATCGAACCATCACAATTTGGCAGGTTGCTGTCGGGCGTGGGTTTCAAACCATCTGTACCGGGTCACATAGCCCCGATCTAGTGCGGTATGTCAAAGACAGTTGCTGTCTTCTGTCCGGACTAGATGATGGCACTGTCAAGGTTTGGGATCTGTCCGATGGAATCTGCGTACAGACATTTGAAGTCAATATGGGACCTAGCGCTACAATAGCCGCTTCGTCTGATGGGAGATGCTTTGCCATGCTGTATGCGAGAGACGTAGAAATTTTCAATTTCGACCCGGAGTCTCTCTTTGTCCTGTCCAAAACATTTCATTACAGTTCAGACAGCGACCTTGGAAACCCCGTCGACCTATGCATGAATAGCCGTCAACTCATCTATCAACCGTCAGTCCACGGTCCCCTTCGCTTTCTAGATACTACCTCGGGCGATTATAAAGATATGGATTTACCTGAGGGAACCGATATATGTTCCTCTGCCTCCGAAGAAGATTCCGACCGGTTTGTAGCAGGTTCCACGGAAGGCACCTTGTTATATGGGAGAACACCCGTTGGATATGGCGCAGTCCAAGGGCATGCCGGCGATTTAAATTCAGTCGCGTTTTGTTCAAAAGGCCGGCGTTTTGCTTCAGCTTCTGCCGACAAGATTATAAGGATTTGGGACATTCCCAATGAACTGTGCACTTGGGAACAATTGGGAACCCCAACAAAGTTGCTCAACTTGTTTGCAGAATCCCATATCGTGGCTACAGAAACGGATCGACACATAAGAATTCATGACGTACACACGGGACGTCTCTTAAAAGTACATGATCCTCCAAATGAGCAGCATCCGGTCACATTGATATCGAGGGATAATCGAATTATAGTTACAGCTTCATCCAGCGGGTTTCAAATAAAAAACGCACAAAACGGACGTTGTCTTGGTACAATTCTAGCAAAGAATAGTTCTTCATCCAGACTCCACCTGTCAGATGGCAATCGTTGGCTCGCCTCAGCCTGTGCCAGATATATCAGGGTCTGGGACCTTGCGTCCAAGAGGTTAGTTCGAGAGCTATGTTCCAGAGATCCACACGTCATATCTATGGCATTCTCTTCAGATGGAAATTTTCTCGCCTATGGGTCTCGTCGAGGAACAATCCAAATATGGGATCTGGTATCGGGAACTCAGGTTCATCGCCCATTCAGCGTCAAGAACAGGATAGCTGGCCAAGTTTGGTCCGTTGGGTTTTCAACGGACATGAAATGGCTCGCCTACACTTTGATGGACTCTGAAAATGAGACCTATGAGATTAATATATGGGATCTTGCCATGGGCGTGGTAGTCAGGAAGCTTTGCCCCGTCATAAACCCCATCACATTCCTGTCATTCAGCCCTGAGAATCTTCGTCTTCATACAAATATTGGCACCATGCTCATTGAAAATCCGGTCACTGATGTTGAGAAACCAGGCACAGATAACTATGCGACTTCTGCGTCGCTTCAGAACAGCCGAATGGAATACGATGGATATGGACTGAGTCCTGACGGTGTGTGGATCATGAAGGGCTGCGAAAATTGGCTTTGGCTCCCGCCCGATTATAGGTCAAAAGAAACCGCCATATCGGACTTTTCAGTAGCGATCAGGTGCCCATCTGGAGAAGTATTTATCATGAATCTTCCGTAGTCGTATTGATTTGGTAGTCGAGATAAAATAATCAGCCAAAAGTCCAACACCAATTCCCAACTTTCTGGGTGAAATAAGTAACTAAATAAACCGGTATGAAGTCATCTTACATGAATAGCATTATTTGTCTCATACTTGAAGAAATAGGGAGGGGTCACAATTAAGAGATGACATTGGCGTCATCATACTTTCAGCACCTCAATCCACATTCACCATCGAAGCAAAAGCATCACATTCAGAAACACATTGACACTAACTAAACAAAGATTCATTTTCGTTTCCGTACCTATCCCAAACTACCTAAGCAACAAGTAACCAAATTGGTATCCCGGTCATCGTGTCCCGCAAGAGAGAGTGTATGAAGTGTGGAGGTGGTATAAGCAAAGAGGAAGAAAAAGTAAACCCATCATGAACCAAGCAAAAACACACATGAAACCATAAAACACACCGTTAAAACCGCATGAATCCAATAAAAAACACAAAAAACCCAATGTAAACAAACCGCTCATCTCGAGCTGAACATCATTTCGCTATGCGTGCATCCCGCGAGAGAGCATTCGTTCAATATCTGCATGTCTGTCGTTCCAAGTTCTCAAAAACGTGCATCACCAAAAATAGGCAAGCAGATACAAAACAAAGAAGATTCGTAAAATTGAGTAAAGGTGGAAATCCCCATTGAGGGGTGTGGCTGAAGAAAGAATGGGAGCGCTCGTTGAGCACTTTGGAGAAGTAGAAGGAAGAGTGCAAGAAGAAAATAAGCGCACTTGTAAAGGACTTGCGAAAATAAAATGTCTAAATCATGTTGCCGTTGACGCTGATCTCAAAGCCTTCGCCCTTCTGCTTGAGGGCCTTGGCGAGCATCAGCTCTCGCATCCAGTCGATGCGGTCGTCACGGCTCTTGACGGCAAAGTGATGGGTCTTGCCGGTGCCGTTGACACCCTCGGCGGAGGCACCATTGGCAGAGTTGAGGGCGCTCTCGCGCTTACGGAGGCGGGCGCTGTTCTTGTCCTGGGGGATGAGCTGGAAGCTAAAGGCGCCAGGGTCGCTCTTTTCACGGTGGTGAGAGAGGTTTACGGCCTTGAAGGCGGCGCTAAGCTTGGAGGTGGAGGCAAGGCTGGAGCAAGCAATGGCGTAGTCGTCAATGTCGACGTACTCGAGAGTACGGTCAACCTCCTTGGCATCCTTGTGCATGTTCAGGCGGGTTCCCTTGAGGGTAAAGTATCCATCGTGCCATTCGTGACGGAGCATACGCGTCTTGCGCTTCTTCATGGGGCCCTGGTGAGTGATGCCGTTGGCGGGGTCAGCCTTGGGAGCAATGGGCTGAGCAACCTGAGGCATGGGAGGGATGGCCTTCTCGAAGCTGGTGCGCTCGACGGGAGACCAAGGGTAGTTGACTCGAGGAGGAGCCTGGAGCGGTTGCTGGGGACGGACAGAGCTTCGGGGAGACGGCTGCGACTTGGGGGAAGAAGCCTGGGGAGCAGGGCGGTGCACAAGGGTCTTGTTCTCTGCGAGAGCCGGAAGGACGGGGAACGAAGGGCGGCGAGCAGAGGAACGCGATTGGCAGCGAGGAGGGGACTGGGTAGCATGGACAGGAGAAGCGCGGTAGTTCATGTCAGGGGGCACAGACTGGGAGACATCGCGAGAGACGGGTCCGGTAGGCACTGCGGTGATGGGAACATCCATCTCCGAGAACGGAGTGCCGAAGCGGTAAGGAGCCTTCGCCGTCTCGAGGTCCGGGGAGAGAGCGCCGACCCTCTCCATGTGGTAGGGAGTGAAGCCATGCTGTTGCACCGGCGTCTGCTGCTGTGCTTGTTGCACCTCCTGCGGCGGGGGGACAGTGGCGGCGCGCGGCGGTGGCACCCGAGCAGTCTGAGGCTGGCCTGGAATAGACAGCTTGGGCAGGCGTCGAAGTCCTTGGTGAGGAGCGTTGGCGCTCGGGTTAGGGTCGAAGGGAGGAGTGGGAGGGACCTCATTGTCGTCCTGGTGCTGGAAGTTGAGGAACTGGCGGACATTGTCCTGAGGGTCTCTCGCCTGCATGTTTCGCAAAGAAACCTCCTGAAGATACTGAAGTGGGGGCATTCCGGGGCCGAGAATATCGGAGGATGCAACCACCGACGGCACGGCGTCCGAGATGGGACGAAGGGTCTGGTTGGGGTCCAAGGCTCGGGCCGTCTCAGGGTTGCCAGCATCTCCAACCATGACAGTGCCGACAGTGTTCATGTCGACATTGGGGTGCTCCTTCTTGATGGCACGGAGGAGAGCCTGTTGCTTCCGCCACTTGGAACAGTTCTCGCCCTTGGAGCAGTGGTGAGGCTTGGGGATGACCTGCTCGATGCCGATGATGGATACAGACTCCATTGGGGTAATGTCGTCACCCGAAGGCTTCTTCCTTTGCCTTCGGTTGCTCTTGTGTCGCACAGGTGCGTGTCCATCCTTTCGGTACGTCTCCTTCTTGATCTCCTTGCTCGGTACATCCTCAATGGGTGTTTCGGGGTGGGGGGAGGGTGGCCGGCTGTCCCTCAACGCCTGGATCTGGTGCCAGACCTTGGTTCGGATGCCGAAAGACTGAATGCTAAGCTCCTTGAGGTCCTCAAACTTCAAAGTGATCAAGATGGGACCGCTGATATCATTTTCCACAAACCGATCCGCCACCGAGAGCTCAATGCCAGCATTGAGCATGGCCTGGGCCACCATCTCCGGGGTCCAGTTGACAAGATTTGATGTGTCAAGTTCGTCATAGGTGTATTGGAAGGGGGTGTTGCGACGAGGGACCATGGGCTGGGCAAGCAGGTGGTCCAGTGTTCGGGTTGCCTTGGGGGTAATTGGCGAGAGGGTCAGGACGACTTCTTCGTCGAAGGAGCCGGGATCGGTCGAGCTGCGAAACAGGTGCGGGCCGCGAGGGCCTTCGACCTGCTTAGGCGAGTGCTGGAGGTAGTAGTCGGCATAATCATTAGGGCTCCTACTCGACCTTGGTGTAGGTACCTCATCATATGAAGAGATGGTTGTGAAACTGGGTTGCCCAGACTGGTCGTTTCATGTTAGCAAAGGCCGACTTACACACACACACTTGGCTTCACAAACGTACCGATTGCACACTTAGGCGCGGTGAGTTCTCCTCCTCCTCGTTGTCACTGATGATGTCCTCTTCCTCGTCCCAATCGGTGTCCACAAACTCGGTAGCCACCGATGTAGGTCGCGGTAGTTGTGAGTCGTTTCGGAAGCTGAAGAAGGCGTCTCGGGGAACGGACTTTTGTCGCATTTCTTGGTATGCGCGGCGGTCGCCGGCTTGGTAATATTGGTATTCCTGGGCAGCCTGTGTTAGTCGTTGCCGAGAGTCACTGAAACGGCCGCTTTCCACGCCCAATTCGAAGCATACCATGATAAAAAAGGGCCGGTCTCCTGGACCGGAGAGAGATGTGTGCGCGTTTTCAGGGTATCAGCGTGCTTTTCAGATTGGGGGTTGGGGGTGCCGTCGCCGGCGTTGGTTTCTCTAGTAGGGCGATCAGACGCCGTGAAACACAAGGAAAAGTATCCCAAAGGGTTTTAAAGGAAACAAATTCGTAAATGCTCGTGGATGGTACAGACGTCGCAAACTTAAGAGGATGGGGGACCGGGGCGGGCAGTGGGCGGCTACGATGTTATGTATGCACTATATCTAGAGGCCCGAGACGGAGACCACCCAACGAGGGAGCCAGCATCGGTGGGAGCGGTAGGCGAAGCAGCGACAGCTGTAGCGGTAGCGGAGAGACAAGAATAGCAGTGGACTAGGTAACGAGTGACCAGTAACCTACTGGACGAGGGGGGGGGGAGGGGGAGAAGGCCAGGGTCCAGGGGGGTCCGTGTGCAGGAGAGCATGTGTAGTGGTGTGGCTCCTGGTCTGAAGTTTGTCGAGATCCCAGAACCTTGCCTCCTCTTCGGCATAGAAGAAGGGACAGCACACCGGCGCTGCATACTGTACAGAGCCGATAACTAGAACCAACCTCCTGACCAGGGCGATTGTGCGCGGTGTGCCGTGGG
>NAGG01001866.1:0-15239 GCA_003031705.1 Calonectria naviculata
CGCGTTTGATTGACTCTCTCTCCAAGCTCGGGGCTTCACGAACAATGCTCCACGAGATCCTCCTGTCCCTCTCGGGCCATCCATCCCCCCTCCTGCGAGCCGACGGCCCGGAGCCCCATGCCCTCGCCGCAATCTCCCCTCCCGAGCGCCAGCTCCTAGCATCGGCCGCCCACCTCAGCGGCGTGCACGTCAAGCTCATCAGCTACACCGCCCAGATTGTCAACTCGCACCCGTCGACCATCTGCCGAGCCGTCGCCACGGCCATCGACTCGATCCACCTGGCCGCCTTCCAGCGCAAGGTGCTCGCCGTCGAGGAGAGCATCCTGCGCGACGACCCGGGCCTCGTCGGCGCTTACAACATTGTCCCGCTGACGGCCGTTGTGGGCGAGTTCAGCGAGTGGACAAGGAGGATGGAGTGGCTTTGGCAGATGGTCCAGTTCATGCTCGCAAAGCACAAAAATGGCGACATGTGCCACGGTGCGCAGCTCATGGATCGGCTGAGGACCGAGCTGCAGAGTGGTTATCAGGACGTTGTGGAAACAGCCATGAGCTTGGTCACGGTTGCCGAGACGGCTTGGCTGAAGCAAGTATCAGCATGGATTCTGTACGGCAGATTGCCGAGCTTTGGTGGTGAGGACTTTTTCGTCCAGAGCGCAGAAGGGTCTGATGAGGTTCGTTAAAACCCTATGTCACTGGATCATGCGAGTGCTGACTTTCAAGCAGGAATACGTTTCTGTCTCCAAACTACTCCCATCCTTTGTCACACCATCTACGGCATCTTCCATGCTCTTTATAGGCAAATCACTTAACCATATTAGAGTCAGAAGCAGCGTGGATTCGGGCCTTCGAGGCTTGGATCATCTGTCTTCAAAGCTACAAGAACTGGCCAGTCTCACCTTTCCCCTGAATACAGCCGAGTTCTCGAGGGCGATCACAGCCATCCGAATCTCTCTATCAGAGAACACTCTACAGAAACTCTTACCTTTGGCCAGGGTGGTAGAAATGCTACAGCTCCTACGAGACTTTTTCCTCCTAGGCCGTGGCGAGTTTGCCATGGCACTAACTCACGAGGCAGACGAAAAGATTCGCAGCCGCTGGAGGAGAGCTGACAATTTAGCTTACGAAAAGGGCGACGCCATCAAGAACATCACAGTGAAGGAGGGAGAGGTGGTGGCCGTCCTCGGAAGGACGTGGGCGGTCCTGGCATCTATGCAAGGCCAACACGCCGAGGAAGATGAACAACTTGAACTCGCCCGAGATCTACTACGACTAAGCTTGGCAAAGACACAGACGCCGACCCTTATCGGCGCCGGCTCCGGCCTCAGTCAAGACGCCGCGAACCTCCTCGCGACGTCTCCCTTCCGCAACCTCCTCTTCTCTGTCCCCTCGCTCCTCTCTATCCAGATCCCTCCCCCGCTAGACATGGTCCTCTCACCCTCAGATCTGCAGCTATACTCGTGCATCAACGCCTACCTGCTATCCATGCGCAGAGCGCATATCCGGCTGACTGACTTGTGGAAAATCACATCTCTAAGACGCCACCACCCAGCCCCACGGGGCGGCCGCGAGCAAGTCGTCCTCCTTAGAGAGCGTTGGGCGGCGCGGTCCGTATCCATGCGCAGCTCGTGGACGACGGCCAGCGCAACAATCTTCTTCCTCGCAGAGACCGAGGCCTATCTGCAGACGGAAATCGTGGGGGGTCTTTGGGAGGGCTTTCACACTTGGCTCACGGCGCATCAAGGAGCTCATGATAGCCGCTCGGGGGCGACCACGCCAGCGCCCCGGCCTACCACCAAGGATGGCAATGGAGACGGGGACGAGGACGACGAGGAAGATGATCTCTGGCTACGCGAAGACGACCAGTCTACGGCTCCCGAGAAGACACCCGCCACTACTGACACGGCACCATCCCACGACCCGCAGACTCTTTCCACTGCCCATCAGCTCTACCTCCGTATTCTCGTCCACCGTCTCCTCCTCACCCAACCCAGCTTCACTCAGCCCCTGTACTCCCTCCTCATTCATATCGACCACCTCGTCGCCCACTTGCACCGCCTGCACGCCATCTACACGTCTCTCGATCTCGAGGCCGACGCCGGAGTCGTCGACGCCTTTGTCGACCTCGAAGCCGAGGAGCGTGACGTCAAGCGCCTCCTCCAGACAGTGGAGCGTCGCGTGCGGTCAGGCATTGAGGACGTCGTCGCTGCCCTGCGGGCCCTCGAGGCAGACCATTCCTTCGCTGCCGAATGGGAGGGCGGCGGAGATGGTAGCGGTGCCGGTGCTTCTCCCGACGACGATGACGACGCCGTTGCCGAGCGTGGAGGGTATGTACCAGCCCGGGTCGGCGGCATCAATCGCTTGCTCATGAAGCTCGACTTCGGCACCTGGTTCGGGAAGGGTGGAGAGGACCACGACAACGGGCTGTAGCGTTGGGCTGGTTGTACAACACCATCTCCAGCCGGACGCAGCCCGGATGCGGGGATGAGACGAAGAAGATGCGGAAGCAGAAGGCTGCATGGTTAGTCAACACTCCATGCTTGTTTGTATCGGCGGGTTTATGTCATGTGGCGTCACGGATGGGTCGATTCTGGCTTCTGGGGTACATAGAGCTCGTCCGACCAGGACATGGGCCCCGGATAAATATATACCATTTTTGAGTTGTTCAAACTGTAGAGAAACAATAATCTGTATCAAATTCGCAGTCGTATCAGATCATGAGGCGTCTTCATCAGTCGTACAGCCCAATCCAATTCCCCGAGCATCGCGGCGAATTCTGCCCATCCACCGAACGTGTCCCATCCCCAACTTCCCCAAGAAGTGTGGTCAATGAAACAGTTAAAAATAGATAGAAACATAAGAAAAAAAGAAAACACCGAAACAAGTGTGTATCAAAATCAAAACAAGTCGGGTTTTCAATTCCAAAACACCAAACGCCTCGCCTGCCATGCTGCCCAAAGTGCCGCCTTGATCCCGCTAATTTCCCAATCAAAGAATGAGTGCCACTAAAAATAAACTCCCCGTTTCCAAAGAGTTGGCATTTCCCGAACTAATAGACAATATCAATATTTGAGTTACACGTAATTCTGGCTCGAGTTGAGCCAAAGAGAGAAAAACAAGAGTTTTTTTAAGACAAAAAGAGTTGAAGAAAGGTTCAAAAATGACAGATTTGTATCGTGCGCTCCCAAGGCAGCAATGACGAGTCGGGGCTGTACTTTCTGAACTGGTAGTAAGAGGCAGTCAATGCAGCCTGAACGTATTATCCTCAAGGGGAATCTTCCCCTCTGAGGTAATGAGAAACATGCGTCGACAACTAGGTCTCGGCTAATTTTCCACGAAAGCACGTGGAAATGGCCTTTTGTTCAATGAGATCTTCTCGCTTGCAACGAGAATTCTGCCGTGATAAAAAGGTATGATAAAAAAAGGGCATTTAGTAGGCGGCGACCGGTCGGCGACCAAACCGCAAGGGGCCACTGCCCCTCGAATGCTCTTCAGAGTGTCGTCGATGGAAGAGGTTCTGAACAATGGTGCGCGGTGTGGTCTCGTTAAAATCTCCGAGACGGTTACGGATGGCGCGGTGCGAAGGCTTCTTTGCCTGCCATCGTTCCTTAATGCTGTCGTCGACAAGTGTGATGAGTCCAGTGGCGACAATTACACTGGCAATTAATTAGAAACACGCAAATATGATGGTGGATTGAGCCAAAAACTTACTCGGCTACGTCGGTGACGGCGTCAACCACGCTGTTGTCGCTGATCCACATGTAACAGGGGGCGACCCAGGCGCCAGCCATCTCACTGTCCAGAACCTGGTTCGGACTTCGCATTTCGGGGACAATGTGGGCAACCGGGGCTCCATGGCCATCGCGAATTAGATGGTAGGACACAACGTTGAGGTTCTTGTCAATGACCCGTTTCCAGGCATACTTGTGTCCCCACCATTCAAATTCGTAACGCTTGTTGGTTCGCCCCCCGCGGCGGGCGACATCGACGCGCGCATAGTTGCTAAACTCAAGCTTAATTCGGTTGGTAGGCACCAGACGTTGCTTGGCCTTGGGTGTCTGTTGACCGCTTTGGTCAGAGACAACTGATTGGGAAGCAGACCAAACTGAGGCCACATCTGAAGATACGGAGCCAGGATGGTTCTTGAAGGAAGACGAGGACCGGTGGAATGGCGTAGTGACGGTTCGAATAGCAGAGCTCATAGATCGACGGAGGGCCGGTCGGGCAGCTGCGACTGGGCTGGCAGGGGCCGGAGCGTAGGCACGCTTCGAATTGCAAACCTCTCGGCCAGAGTCCCTGCAATATCGACGGAAGGAGAACTCTCTGCGAGCGAGGTCGTGCATGCGCAAGTGGTAGAGCTGGATAGCAACAGGTCGTCGTCCAGGAGCAGAGGGCACGAGGGTGTCGACACGGAGGTTCATGTTGCCATCAGAGGTCAAGTCATCATGGCGAACAGCAAGCCGGTCGAGCGAAGGGAAGAGGCGCGCAAAGTCCTGGGGCGTCGATGGCCTAGCTGGAGGATCGTTAGATGCCCCTCGGTATGGGGGCAGTACTGGAGGGATGTGGAGAGAAGCTGGGTCGGAAAGGACGTAGTCCTGTTCTTCTTCATCTTCTGACTCTTCATCCTCGTCGTCGTCGTCGCCGCTTTCTGAATCCTCGGCCTCTTCTCCTTCTTCCTGCACTTCCTGGTTGCCACAAACCGCAAGGTCACAACTCCGTCGCAAGGGTTCCATCTCGGAAAGCACGGAATCGTAAGTGGCTACTGAAGATGATGAGGCGTTGAACAATGTTTCGGCTACTGCGGGAGGTTTCGCCACTGCTGCCGAGGGCTTCTGGCTGGCGCCCTTGTTATGGGAAGAAGATGTTGAGTGAAAGGATGTTGGCGCGGTTGACGCCTCGGAGAAGTAGGAGTCGCGGAGAGAGTCAGATTCGGAGGGGGCGGGAGAGGTTGTGATGACAACCTGTCGATTCCGCCGTGGTGATGAGGGAGACGACATTGTGTCTTGTTTGTGTGAAAGTGTGAATTGTGAGGGCGGATGTTTGTTCCTGTTGGCACCTTTACCGGCGGCGGGTGATGGTGCGAGCCCTTGTTATATATATAAGTTTGACTTTGTTGAGGGTGAGTAGGGTTTGAGGGGAGAGTGGTCAAAGAGTCGGCGAAATGTTTGACATATAATGTGCAATGGCTAAGCCAGATCGGATCGTATCAAAGTCGTACTGTGTCCAGGAAGAAGCAAGGATTGCAAGAGGGGTGAGGAAGGTTTGATGTAGATATATCGAGCCGAAGAAGACATTCACGGGTGGTGGGTGAGTGGGTGCTTTTACTGTGAATTGGACAGTGGGATATGAAGCGGCCAGGCGGGGAGGATCCGGAGGGGGCTTATACGGGCCTGGGCCTTATACGCAACCAGTGGAGCCCAAACGGTGCACTGCGGCACGGCGTGTGGTGAGGAAGCAGGCTTGGAAGCCAGCGAAACACTCGAGGCGACCATGATGAGTCCTCTGGTACCTAACCGGTGACTTCAGCAGGCCGGACCACCTGTCAAAACTGGCGCCACAGCGGGGAGAAGTGGAAGAAAGTGCCCTGCCCCGAGCGGCCGGCAGCGACTACTACGAGAGACAACCACCCCGGAAAACCCGCGGGTCAAGGGCTGAGCATCAGGGGTGCCTCGTTGGCCAGAGGGGACATGGGGGGGAGTGCATGGGCGCGTTGTGAGCGTGTGGAATTTCGTCCCGGAAGCCTGATCAAGTGTGCACGAGCCACTGGGGGTGTGTACACCGTCACAGCTGCGTGCGAACTGGCTCATTTTTGCGATGACTTGAGGCGTCTTGCGCTTGCATCCCGCCGGTCTTTAGGCAATCTCACTGCGTGAACAGCCAAGACCCGTGGCGGACACGGCCTCCCGCGCACAATGCCTCGAGCTTCCTGGAGATCTGTGGCGACTGCTGCGTGTGGGGGTTTTGCCCCCCTGGTGAGATTTCACGCCGAGCCCACTGGAGGCCCCAAGGACCTGAACCTGCTGGGCCTGCTGTAAAGTGCGCCAAAAGCCTGCGTGGGCGAGTGTTGGAGCAGACGGTGGACCGCAGATAGAGTGCAAGGACAGCCCATGGTCAGGGGGGTGGAAGCTGTTTGGAGCTCATGGTCACACCACACATGGCCTGTTAGCAGTTCCATCGCTTTGGGCCACCAAGGGCCGCAGGCGACCATCTTTGCTAGGTTCGGAAGGAAAACGACGTGGTGAGCACGCACCGATCGCTGGCCATCTCGTTCATTCGTTCGTCGATCTGTGGATGGGATGAATCGAGGGCATCAAGCGGGCAATTGGGTCGACAGGGGCGAAAACTCGAGCATTTCCAGGAATTAACCTCACCCTCCTCCTCCCAAGTACCCGGCCCGAGTCCTAGCTGTCCGCTATGGTTCCGGGCCCCGGAGAGAAGCTCGGCCCCTCTCCCCTCCATCAGGATGAGTGCTGTAACGCAGGCTGTACCTGGCCTGAAAATGCCCGGTACGGTGCTGCAGAGCTACCTCATGGCCGAGGAGGACTGTTGGATCGGAAATGCACGCAGTCGTGGAGTCCAATTTTCCGAGTATCCAGAGCTGCCGGCTGGATCGCAGACAGAGCTGTCACTTTTCTGCGGTAGACTTCCGAGGCAGAAAAACACTTTGTACTGGGCCACGACATGTCCCTCCCCGCGCAGGATCAAACGCCCTCCGGGTGAGGGATGTGTACAATGCCGGTACAAGTGTGTTGGTGTTGGAGTTGGTGCTGGTGCCTTCCAGAATGGCCTACCGAGTTGCTCCCTCCTTCCAGTCGCCCAGGCTTGGCCCTGGAGAACATCAGATGAGGCGTCTAATTTTTTCCCTCCTGCTGGCCAGGACAGAGCCGGGGTGGCAGTGAAACCTTGGGCAAAGCTCCCCAATTAAGGGAAGTGCCCGCGACTACGGTGCATTTGGAATCGGGGAGCGACCAGTGCCATCCCGACTGGGTCAATGACGGTATACTGGAGAGGGACAAGGGGTCTCAAGGTTTGTTTGGCCGGGAGTTTGTCACTGCTGGGTTCCCAGAATCCCCGTGGCTCACTACCGACATGACCAGGACTGGGTAGCCAGCCAAGTTGCCGTGCATAGTTTGAGGTGGTCTTCCGAGACGTTGGCAGATGAGATGTTGATGATTCCATCCCCCTCGGAACTGGCCCTTGATGGGCCGGGCTGGGCGAGTCAGAGGTCATGAGACATGTCAACCTCTTCGTGTTTTTTCTCGTCCTGTTTCTATCCTGACCTGCTACCTATGTAATTGCCTTAGGCTTTGCATCCAGCTACCTTTCGTACCTACCTAGCTTGGTAAGACCCAAATGTGAGTGTCGGCAGGTGCAACTGTCATTCCATTTTGCACCATGGCGCATCGCCTAAATCACTAGGCTAGCCCACCTGGGAGCCTCCCCGTTGCGTTACCGTTGCAGTGGAAGCGCCGTGGCGCCGCCTCCATCGCCAATGAGCCATGGCTCTCTTTTGCCCGAATCCACCCGCTGGGTGAACTCAACCTCTGGGACAGGCCTGAGGCTTCCCGGAAAATTGGACTCCCCATGCCACCTCCAACCTACCGCTGCAGTCGCTAAGTTTCTCCCCTCCACAGTGTCGTGACTTTTGCAGGGTATCTGGGTCAGAGGTGGGTTTCGCTCTCCCTCCATCTCCCAGAGCTACCCTACATTGATTCGCGCACAGTATCCAGCTGTCACCTGTCATGTTGGCATTTGCAGCGTGACCTTGCCGCCCAATGCCCCTGTTCTCCAGCCATTCACTATTGCCTTTCCCTAAGAAAATCGAGCAGTCGTTTTTTTAACCTCCTTCATTGGCCAACCAAACTGATACACTCGTTGATCACGTTTCTGAATCAGCAACATGGCCAACTCCTCGCCACCTAAGTGATATCCTCCTGCTTGGCCACGTATGGCGGCCCGCGCGGGCCTAGCCCCGCAGGCGCACGACCGATTGGGTCTCAGATGCTCAGTGCCATCTTATCACTTCTGGTCCCTTATTACCTTAGTAGCTTGTAGCTTGTACGTAGGGGTCCTCTCTGGGGACTGTCGTGGCCAACACTCTCGCCTTACCTCCCCCATCTGCTAGATCTCAATGAGTCAGGGATTTGACTCGGAGTGGCTTACAATGGAGCGCAAGCCACTTCGGTTTCGCATTATCTGCCTTGTCTTACAACCAAAGCCACATTTTTCAACCCGCTATGTGGGCAAGAAAAAAAAGCTCTGCCTTGACGATCCTCAGGCTTCGCCTCACTTGCCGAGCTGCTGGCCTGGCCGTGCCTGACCGTCTGCACGTCTGACGGCCTCGGCAAGTTTCTATTTGGGGAACACCATCAGAACTGGCTAACCACGATGGTACAGTATGGGGTTAAAATTGCAATCCTAGCTTCCAGCCTACTGCACATTTGGGGTAGTGTTCGAGGTAACCTAGGTAATCAATTTTGCACTTCAAATGAAGAACACGACGTAACTTTTGTGAATGTAATATACAAAGGCCAACCAGGACGACCATCACAATAAAAGAAGTGGCTTTTGAATTTCACATTTTTATTGCACTTTGATCACATCTTTTCATGACTCTCCTTCCCTCTTAGGCTGAGGTGTTCAACGACTTGTTGCCCAACAGTCCCTAATGACCAATATACCCCTGTCCCTACCCCTCCGTTGTAGGGATCGCCTGGACAGCTATGCCACGCTGCGCTGCCTCTGACACAAGGAACTTTCACAATTAATCCCACAGACTCTCAAGTCAGAAATCACTTCTCACATACTGCCTCACGTAGCTAAATCTGGGGTTGATCGGTGTCTCGGGGCAGGCAATTGCCGTCAGAAAGGCATGGGCTTCTCATACCAAACGTCCTTGTTTTTTTTCTTCTCGAGTCCCTCTGTGTTGCCGTCACCCTGCAATTCCTCCGGTCGCATGGTGCACCCGATGACGAGTACAGTTGTCTCAATGGACGAGGAGGTGAGGGCTCTTCCATCCACACACTCTCTGTCTACACCCACCCGCACAAGCCACAGCCTTTCTTATTCGCAGCGGCCGACATCTCCTCTTTCCTCTCCGTCGCCGATCACATCCAGTCAGCAAACCCCTCCCGGGAATCGGCGTCTCCAAGTCTGGCTCTCATCGGTGGCGTCTCTCGAGGCTGCACTGCATCTCGCTCAAACCCGTTCACATGCATCATGCACTTTGGCTGCTGCCGTAGCCCAGCTGGCGTAAGGCCCAGGCTTCCTGGCTAGTTCAGGTACTTGGTACCAACGTCCAGACTACCACCCCGACATCCTTGGATGGGTGCGAGGTTTTGGTGTTACGTTCGCTTCCAACCAGCACGTCGTCCATACATGCACACGACACCTACACCAAGTCTATCCCCGGCTGCATCCCACCAAAAAAGCCTTTTCACGCCGCCCTCCACGCGACTCCGGAGCCATTTAAACTCTGCTTGACCAAAAGGTCGAAGCAGCCCACGGCGCTGCAGCCCGTGACCGCATGTGTTGGGCTCCTATTCGCTTTTGCCCACCCTCCTCAAGACATCCGGCTGCCCCGTCGAGCCAATCGCCTTTCTGATGATTGTTGCGCTGCGTCTTTTTCCTTCCAGAACGGCACCCCTTGCTCCTCTGCGTGGCCGCCATGGGGGAGTGCGGATGGGAGCCTCAGGGTTCTACAAAGAAACTAAGACATGCCGGCGCGAGAGGCGGCCGATTTGCTGGGCCATCGCTCGCCTCGCAGCAAACACATCTATACCCAAGCAAGCATACTCGGACATGCATACAGAACACCAGGGCCTTTGGTTGTTGCGATTTTCGTGGATTGACATTGCTTGTTTCGTCTTGACTTCTTGTGCCTGAATATCTCACAATACTCCCCTGTAGCTTCTCTGCCCTGTTTTCCTCTGTCCGTTTCCTCCCACGTGCAGCCAGCTTCTGCGTCGTCGTGTCATCGTGCTCAGCTTGTAAAGAACGACCTTGGCACTCGTGGCCTTGGACGTCCGGACTGACCTCATTTTGTCTCACTCAACCTCGATGGATTCGGCTTTTGGCAGCTGGTGGTGTGGCCGATCTCACTCCTCGAGCGTCGTCGCGCGCATGCCAGAGCTGCACGTATCCGAAAACTCGACGCCGGTTCTTGATGCAATGCGGTGCAGCTGTCTCCTGCCCATGATGTTGCTGCACTAGAGCGTACGAGAACCGCCTGGGTCCCATGATGATTGCCCGTACCGTCCTGTACGAGAGGCGCCGTCTGGTTATTCGTCGCGACGGCGTGCTAGCTCCATGCCTGGCCTCAGAGCTATCGACGCCTGGCTGGCCAGCAGATTCGCCAGGTCATCGACGCCCACATCCAACCAGCTGCTGTCCAGCGCCTCACTCTGTGCCGTCTGTGGCCGCGAAGCCCTGCTCTTCCCGCTCCGTCTGGAGACCCAACCCTGATCCAAACGCCGACGCGAAACAGCGCCCCGACGCTGGTGCACAAATGACTCGAGGCGTTTGATGACGATGATGATGACTGATGGGATTTGACATGCCCGCTATCTTTTCCCCCACGCTTTTTGGTGCCTGACTGCGTTGACGGCCGGGCCCACGCAGGCCAACGCCCCATCCCGTACGACTCCATGGATATCAATCGAAATGTGGATCTAGAGACTCCAAATTCCCCGTCCTGCCTTGCCACCGTAGGTTGCCTGCCGCCCGCGGCTCCACGATTTCGGGTCCGACAATGACACTGTATCTCATGGCAGAATCCCCCTCGTCATTCCGGCCCCAGATCAAGTGAGTCGTCATAAACTTAGCAAATTTACCCCGAATGCTGGGGTGAGCTGACTTCACATGTCGTGTCGTCCCACCTCAGTCACAATAATCACGAGACTGCTCCGTCTAATGAGCTGTCTGCTGGACCGAATTCCTGCTGTTGTGCCCGAAGCCTCGTGACTTCCTGACCTCTTGTCCACCGCCCAGTGTAATGATCCCCTTCACAGCGACTTTCACGTCATGATGCCATCCCGGACCACCTGCCTACCGCACGCCCGGGATGTGATTGTCTCTGCCATCCCACCACCTCCGGCTCTTGTCCGATGCACGTTTCCCGATAATTAATGGCTCCGCACTTTGATGAGTCGCTCTCATTTGAGAAACTCCCCCAAAAATTGACCTTATGCGCTGCGACGTCATTCGGCCGAAATGGATGGGCGCATTTGTTTTTTTTTTTTGCTTTGTCTCTGGAGATCTTTGTCGATCCGGGCTCCAAGGCATGTAAGCAAGTGGGTTGCAGATTCATAATGCCCGAGGCGCAGTGCATGCCAGCTTTCGGATTTTTTTTTGCGAAAAATTTTTTGTATAAAAAATCAATGACATCGTGCCAACGATCATGACCAAGGCCGGAACGTTGTCAACAGGGTTAGCTAGGTCTCGTATCATCATCACTAAACATTCCGATTGAATAGTCCCCAGGAACTAGCTCCGAGGGCAATTGATAACCAACTTCATCAAGCACGAGAAACACTAGTGATTTGAATCAAAATAGACATATCGATCAATAACGTAACCTACTGAATCGAACTGCTTGCAACTAAATTTCTTCGCTCCCTTTTTACTTCTCCATGCTCTTCTGCCACTTTCCCATTCGTGCTATACCAAACCCATGGCACAGTTCATCGTGCCGCTTTGGCCGTCATGGTCGAAGAATTTATCCTACAGCAACACTAAGGCTGGCTGTTCCAGCCGACCCAGCTCCTTGGCATAATGCGCCAGATCTTCACCTCGCCGCTGCGCAGATCGTCGAGCTTGAAACTTTCAAGTTTGACCTTCTTGCTCTCACGGCCCTGCTCCCAAGCTCGCACCTTCTTCTTGGTCCCATCCCACTCGGCTACTACAGCTACGTGATCTGGCTTGCCAACCTCGACTGAGTACTTGGCGTGCATTGGACCATGCTTGCCCTGGAAACGTGCGTTGCGGATACTAATGATATCGCCAGGTCGGATCATGTCGTTCTGTTGCGTTGATGCGTTGGCCATGTTGGCGTAGACGAGTGCGCCGTAGGCACGAGTACCCACGGGAGCAAGAGCGTCCTTAAATGGTCGAAGGAGTTCAAGGATGAGGCCCTGAGGCGTACCATCGCCGACAACCGTGTCCTTCTTGGCGGCGACTGCCTCGGAAATGGGCTTGCCAAACCGCTCGTAGTACTCCTCCATTTCGTCCTGTCGGAGGAAGCGTGGAGGAGGTTCATGGCGCTGTTCAAGCTCCACGTCAGATGGATCGTAGGGATCGTAACGGGCTGTTAAGAAAGTTTGAGAGTAGTCCTGGAAAAGAACAAAGATTTCTCGTGTGATGGTAGTCTTTTGTCCCCCATTTGTGGTAGTTGCCTCCTCGCTTTCAAAGAAGATGTCCTTGCGTCCTTGAAGGGCTGGAGGAACCTGGTTTGCCTGTTTCCACCAACCGCTTTGGACCGCAAGCTCGATATCCTGGGCAATAAAGGTCACGTCCATGGAGGGTCGGTGAACATCTACCGATCGTCTGCTAGCCCTTGACACATCAAGCGACTGTCGTCCCCGTGCACCAGGCGTTGTCACTGGAGGGGCCCTCCGTTCCGTTGGAGTTGAGAGTGACGGGGATCCGGGAAAGACTGGTTCTTCTTCAATCTTGGGAGTTCTATGCGCGAAGCCTCCTGGGGTAGTGGCTGAAAAATTATAAGGGTCATATTCCTCCTCGGGTTGAGCAGGTGCTGCATTTATCGGAGGGGGAGGAGGAGGGGCGCCGCGAGGCACATCAACAGATCGTCGTGTATCCGAAGGGGGAGGTTGACTAGGAACTGGTGGTGGGACAGCCCTGGGAACTGCCGTAGGTACTGGGGGTGGTAAAGTAGGGGGAGCATCTGCGATAGGAGACTGTACCGAATTATCCTCTAGACTCGAGTCTCGAGCATGTGCCTTTAGGGCATCTTTGTGAGGCACCGAGGAGGCGATATCGGTATCATAGTCGCCCTCATACTCGGTAACTTCCGCGTCCTCCTCTTCACCGGCCTGCTGTGGCCTTGACGGAGTTTGAGTATCCGCTGTGGACTGCCGGCGAAGTCCTCCTGGCGGAGGTGGCGGAGGCGGGCGGTTTTGAGCAGGGAGTGGAAGTGGTACAGATCCAGGGATAGGAGGAGGGGGACGACTATTACGTTTGTTGGCAGTGGTTGGTGAAGCTGGATTGTGTTCATCAGGGACTGGTGACATGGGTGGGGATCGTGCGGGAAGGCTAGGGGGCAGAATGGGAGGCGGCGGCATAGGGGGGGACCGAGTGATCGCAGCTTGCTGCTCAGTTGTGCCGTCATCACCTCGGTCTCTACTAGAGAGCTCGTCATCCGACTCGGATCCCTCTGTTTGAGACTTGACGTCCCCTGGGGGTGCTGGAGGTGGTCGAGCTACTGCCGTGTTAGCATTTTGGGTTCCTCATAGCTACTATTCAGATGCTTACACTCAGCAGGCACCGGCGGCGGTGCTGGACGACCGCCGGGGACCGGAGGAGGCCCGGTTTCTCTAATAGGAACTGATCTGTTTGTTAGTGGTGCGGATTTGACGTGATGCGGTTTACTTACGTGAAGGAGCACTGATGGGTGCGGGAGTGGTCGCTTCCTCCTCCTCTTCAGGATCCTCAGTCGCACGAGGTGGCATGGCCGGGATGGGAGGGGGGACGGGACGGGATGCAGATTCAGGTTCATCATCTGGTCGGACTGAGTCCTCAGACTTTCTAGGACCACCCATACCAGGAAGAGCCATCATAGTTGGGATAGGGGGAGGAGGAGCAAGAGCTGTAGGGGAGGCTTCCTCAATGGCTTCCTCAGCTGAGGCTTCGGGCTTAGACGCCTTTTTCTTCTTGGGTGGTAGTCCGCCAGGCATTGGTGCGCCAAACATGCCGTGAAAGCCCATTCCGCCACTCATCTTGGCCATTCTTGCCCTCAGTTCCTCCTTGCGCCTCACTTCTGGGTCAACGTCCTCCTCTTCCTCTTCCTCTTCCCCTTCCTCGCTCTCCTCCTTTGGCTGCGAAGGAGCTCCAACAACAGGCTGCACTGGCAGGGCAGGCACGCGAGAAGTACGTCGAGAGACAGCATCGCTATCATCGCGCTCAGTTAATTCGTCATTGCCCTCGGTGGTATCGCCAGCGCCAGACAAGTCCGCTTCATTGCCGTCATGGATGGGTTCCACGGCGGGACCCTTTGAGGCCTTACGACGGGGCGGTGGTACGCGGTTTGGTCCCGGCTCGTCGGTCGAGGTCCTTGTGCCGGTTTCCCCGGTATCACGACGCTCCAATACAGAGGGGGGTGGCGGGGAGGTCTCCTCAGTCTCGCCCAGTGCCTCTGCTTGACTGATGCTGTCCCGCTTCTTCTGAGGGCGCTTGGGTTTTTCCTTCTTGGAAGCGGCATCGGCATGTCGCTGTGCTTGTTCCATTTGCTGCTTCTGCAATAAAGCAATGCGTTCCTTTAGGCTCGTAGGTTTCGGCTGATCCTCTTCTCCACCCTCCTGGGATTCGGCCGGCACCAGGCCGGCCCTCTCTGCCTGTCCCTGGTTCTCGGCCTCCCTCTCTCTAATCTCAGGATCTTCATCACGTCGGTAGATCTTGGCCGTGGGAGCCTGCTGAGGAGGAGGTATATAAGCATTGCGACTTGGTGGAGGGGCAACAAAGGGCTTCCGAATGAAGCCACCACTCGACCCACTCAGACCACTGGGCTTAAAGGGCGCGACTGGGGGCGCAGCGGGTTTATTAAAGGCCGCAATGCGATCTCTGAAGGAGTTGCTTGTGGGTTTCTCGGAGACGGGAGGCGGGCCAGGCTTGGGCTTGGGTGGCTGGCTGGATGCGGCAACAGGAGCAGCGGGAATAGGAGCAGGCGCGGGCGCGGGACTAGGCGCAGGAGACTCAACAGCCTTCGGAACGGCAGGCGGAGGTGCAGGAGCGGCGACGGACTCGACGGTCTTCGACGATACAGGTTCCGGAGCTACCGGAGCTACCGGCTTGGGGGCGATGGGCGCTTGAACAGGCTCATCGGCCTCCTCAATCTCGGGCTCAGGCTCGGGGGCTGGAGGGGCTTCATGTTGCGCAGGTGGCGGTGGGGGAGAGGTAGCGACATCATCGGCGGGTTGGATAGGCTCGGATTCCTTCTTCGGACGAGAGCGAGATGGTCTTGGGGGTGCAGTGGGCTCGAACTTTTCGACAAAGTTGCGCGGGAAGATGCC
>NAGG01001871.1:0-11667 GCA_003031705.1 Calonectria naviculata
AAGCTATTCTCATTTGCTTGGTGGGGTTGAGCTGATGATATCACTCGAGCTAATGGAGGGGTCCAAACAGCGGATGATCTAGCTGACACTGTATGTGCCTACACATGCAACAGCCAGAGGGACAGTGCGGTTGCTGTCCGCATTACGGAGTTCGTAGCCAGCAATGCTTCGGCAGCTTAACGTTTTTTTTTTTTTGTTTTTTTTTGTTTTTTTGCCCGCCTGGCTCCTTTTGAGTTGTTCATGGCGGCGGCTCAAAATGATCAAGCCCATCTCTTGGCATGGCTTGCTCTAGCTAGGACAGAAGGGATAGCTTGTGCAATAACTGTGAATTCGGCATAAAAGTCCACAGTCTGACGGTCTCACCCATCAGCAACTTGGACAGGAAACTACAGATCCTTTCTCAATCCGTGCGGGCATGTTGGGTATGATTGATCAAAGCACCTTGATACAACATTACACAGCTCTGTCACTCCCAACAAGGCACCCCCTAACTCATGACGTTTACAATTGATTACCTATCCATACTGGTTTTTTCTTTTCTATCCAACAATGGAAAGTAATACCAAAAACAGAACAGTCATTTACTACTTTTGCTTCGACTTATTCTTCCCCGCTGGCGCTGCGTCAAACGTCGGCCGGAAAATCGCCTCCCGGTAGTACTTGGCCTCCTCGATGCTCTCCAGGATGTCGTCCCTTGCCTTGTGGCGGCCTTTCTTGTTGGGGACCTTGTTGACGATGCGCTTGGCGCACCAACGCCGTGCCGCCTCCTTAATGCTGCTCACGTCCAGGATGCGATGGTGCAGGTGCTTCATGGCCCGGCCGTACGGCGCCCGCCGCAGAAATGCCCGGTCGCAGTGCACGCTGTTGCCGGCCAGCAGCGCGCGCTTCCGCTCGGGGACGAAGCGCGTGATGTACTCGTACAGCGCATCGGCTGCCTGCTCCGGTGTCGTTGTCGAGGCCAGCACAGCTGCCGTGAGGCCTGACTCGGCGTGCGTCTTGGTGCACCATTCGTCCATCTGGTCCAGCCGCTCCTGCGGCCAGTGGACGACGGCGTGAAAGCCCTCCTCGTCCAGAATCTCAAGGTTACCAGTGGTGATTATGCAGTATATTTCCAGAATCTCGTCGTTGTCCTGGTCGAGACCAGTCATCTAAGACATCATGAGTGTGAGCAAGTGAGGTGTTCCCCCGCAGTCATGGAGGGGCGTTTTATTCGTACCTCGCAGTCAATCCATACGAGCGGGTCATCCGAGGCGCTCTTAGGCTGCTCCGGCTGTTGTCCTTCTGGATTTGTAGACATTGTTTCTTTGCACTATGGGGCCGCGCTCGTTGCACACGCGACTCGGATGCCTACGTTGTGTGGATGGATGGACAAATATATGCAACGTAAAAAGCCTGGCCACCGCCTACTACGAGGACCCAACTACGTTGTACTGCAGCCCCACTGAGCCTGAGGTACTTCCTCCTGCACCAAAAAAAAAGAGGGGACAGAGGTTCCGGCATTCACACCCATCATCTTATCCGGTCACTCGATGCCAATGATTGGCGAAATACAAGAGCAAACGTAAGAACATAAAAGTAACAGCGTCGCCATTGCCACGAAATCGTGTTACCTCATTGGATCAAAATCCTTGCTCAATACGGTGATGTCGTCTCTGCACATTCAAGGAGATCTGCAGCATCCCAACCGCCGATGCCAGCAACAGTGGGCCCTGAGGCTGTTGAAGAAATTCCCCGCTCTTTTAGCCTCAGACCAGTGCGAGCAGTGAAAGAATTGAAGTCACAGGACTTCAATTTCGCTTCCGTTTTCAATTCTACAATGAGGAAGCTTAAAGTAATCAAATATATACACATTCATGTATTTGTGCAGTGAGAGATTCAATTCTAATATTACCTATTTCTTAGGCCACCCCCCAAGCCATTGCCCATCAACATGCCGTATTTGTGTCGCTCATTTATCGTCAGGGTCCCCTCGCCTAGCAGAGCCCACTAGCCAGCCGTGTTGTGGCGCCCCAGCACCCCTAACGCGCTGAAACGTTGCGCATTCTAAATCGGTGTCCCCCCATTGGCAGATGCCACATCCGACATGGCCTTCTCATGGCGATTCAAGCATTCACGTTGCTCGCCATCACCTTGCATATATGCTGCCAAGGAAGCCATTGAGCGCCTTGCTCGGTTCCGCTTCCTTGCGTCGACCTGTTCAAACCACCCGAAAACCGCCCGTATTCCGCCTTGTCCAAGCGCTCGTCGTCAGGCGACTGCTATCTTTAGTAACTCTGCCACCGCCCCTCGCAAGTGCCGGTGGACTGGACTACCACTACTAAACAAAACCCCGGGGACTGTTCCATGTCTTGTCCGTCCGCTTCCTTGCTCCCTTCATTCAACTTCTCAAGTGAACGAGATTAGGCAATTTCTCAGTCGCCAACTCAGCGCACGCCTTTAGCCATGGGTTCAATAGAGAAGTTGGTATCCACGCTCTCCCCGGAGAAGCCCCAAACTTCATTCGATGTCAAGTCGTTCAAGCTCGTCCCCCCGCCGAGGCCCGAAATGTCGGAGCATCCGCCGCGCTTCGTCATCATCGGAGCCGGGTCTCGAGGCAACCACTACGCCAACGCCATTTCCACTGTCTCCAATGGAATCATTACTGCCGTTGCCGAGCCCCGCAAGTTCAAGCGGGAAACCCTTGGTAAAAAGCACATCTGGGGCGACAACGGTGTCCCCTCTGAGGGACAGTCCTTCAACGACTGGAGAGAGTTTTTGGAGTACGAGAAGGATCGGCGGCGACGGGTTGCTGCTGGAGAACAAGGCGTCCCAGAGGGCGTCGACGGCGCCTTCATCTGTGTTCTAGATGAGATGCATCGTGAGGTGGTTGTGGGCCTCGCACCCCTTGGGTTGCACATCATGTGCGAGAAACCGCTCGCCTGCTCACTCGAGGAATGCCTCGACATGTACAAAGCGCTCCAAAAGTCAGAGTCCTCCACGGTCTTTTCCATTGGCCATGTGCTTCGATACAGCCCTCACAACATTATGTTGCGAAAGCTGCTTTTGGAGGAGCGCATCATTGGAGACATTCTCAGCGTGGTACACACCGAGCCAATAGGTTGGTGGCATTTTACACACTCCTATGTCAGGGGCAACTGGCGGAATGAAAAGACCACAGCCCCGTCTCTTCTCACAAAGAGCTGTCACGACATTGACCTTTTGCTCTGGCTGCTCTGCTCCCCTACAAAGCCCGGCGAGGGGGAGGCACACCTTCCGGAGACGGTCTCATCTTCGGGCAAGCTGCAATTCTTCAAAAAGAGCCGAAAGCCTGCAGCAGCTGGCTCGGCAACCAACTGTATGAAGTGCCCTCTCGGTGACGAGGGGTGCAAGTACTCGGCCAAGAACATTTACCTCAACCCAGAATTGCAAGGGATCCAGGGAACCACAGATTGGCCTCACAATGTTGTCGTTCATGATATCGAGGATTATCCTACTCAGGAGGCTCGAGACGGGGTCATGACAAAGACCCTCGAGGAGGATTACACTGAGGGAACTCCCGAGTCGGAGGTGCTGGCCCGGAATTGGTTCGGCCGCTGCGTCTTCGAGTCAGATAACAATGTCTGTGACGAGCAATTTGTGACCATTACGTGGCCAGAAACTCACAAGCCAGCCAAGATGGCCACTTTCCACATGGTTGCGCAGACCAAAAAGGTTTGCCAGCGCTTCTCCAACATCTACGGCGAGCACGGCGAAGTCTATGCCGACTCGCGCGAAATCGTCGTCGAAGATTTCAACACGGGCCAGACACACAGGTTCTACCCCAAGGTGGAGGATCTAGGCCACGGCGGTGGCGACTTGGGTCTCACGCAGCAGTTTGTCTTGGCGTGCGACCGTGTCAAGAACCACGGTTGGAAGGCACCCCGCGCTCAGCTCGAGTTTATTGGGTGCACGCTCGAGGAGGTGGTCCGCAGCCATGCCATGGTGTTCGCTGCTGAGGACGCCAGGTTGGGCCGCAAGGTGCTGGACTGGGAGCAGTGGTGGAAGGACAACGTTGATACGAAACTCAAGGCATGATAATGATACGACTTAATGTTTGGGGGGATTTTAGGTAAACATGACGGTGGCGAATAGACCATTTCGACATGTTCTAGTCACAGGCAACAATAAATGGGTTCTTTAAATGTCCGAATTTAGTGCATTAATATTGTGTGACGTTGGCCGTAGCCAACGCTGCGAAATATGCGCTTGGAATGGTATAATACAACAAGCCCAATGCCAACTACGTAATCCCAACAAGTACAAATACGCACCAGCGCCGTAGATCTTTGCTGCCTTGTTTCCTGCTTTCATCTACCAATAAATAGAAAATTTGCCTGTCATTACAAACCGCCTTTGTCGGAGAGCAACCGCCAACTCTCAGATCCCATTTTCTTCTTCTAACCAAGCTCAGCACGATTGGTTTCGTTTCCAACGGGGTTGGTGGTGGGGAGCTCCTGGGCATCTGAAGGAGTCGAGTGGTGCTGTTGGTGCTGGTGCTGCTGTTGGTGCTGCTGATGTGGTGGTGGGGAGGATTGCCGATGCTGGTACTGCTGATGCTGATATCCGCCGGCAACGTTCTCGTTCTCGTTGGGTCTAGGGCTAGGGTTCGTGTCGGGAGGGGGTGACCCGGTAGCCAGCTGGTAGCCGGCGGCAGCACCGTACTGATTATATTGGCCTTGGTGCTGCTGCTGCTGTTGTGCTGCTAAACCGCCATGGTTGGACTGGTGAGGATAGGTCTGTGGTGCCGCCTGCTGGCTATAGCCACCAACGCGAGGATCGTAGGGCTGGGTGCCCTGCTGGTTATAGCCCTGGGGGTAGTTGGCGGGAGCGACTGAGGGATAGCGGGTGCTGGGTGTCGTGGCAGCATAGCTCTGCGGGCTTTGGGGTGCCGGGCCGATGGGCTGCTGCGAAGCAGGAGACTGGCTCTGAGCTGGGGGAACGGTGGGATGAACCTGAGTGACGGGGTTCCGTGATGGGGAAGGCTTAGTGGTCTTGCCGCCATCCTCGTTGATGCGTCTACGGAGGAAGAAGAATACAAGGCCGCCTATGATGGCAATGGCAGCAACGCCTCCAACAGCGCCTCCGACTATAGCTCCGATGGGCGTGTCCTTTTTACTAGAGCCTCCGCCGCCGCTATTGCTATCAGTAGCGCTAGCATGGACACTGGCGGTAGAACGGCTAGCCGAAGCCATTGACGATGTGACCCTGGCGGGATCATAGGTGAGGAGCTCTGAAGCACCAGCGGTTGCGGAGCAGTCGAGGAGGGAGTATTCGTGGCCAGAAGTGGAAAACGTCCAGGTGAAGCAAGCTCCCAGCGAAGAGGTGCCACTGAGAGGGAGGTCGTGTAAGTACAAAGACTGAGCAAGAGGAAGGAATACTCCTCTTTAGATAAACATACCAGCAGAGAGTGTGGAAATCCTCGGGACGGTCACAGGCTCCCCTTCTCGAGGCGGCATAGTCGATACAAGATGTCTTGACGACGCTGCAGCTCGAACTCACATCACAACAGCCGACATAATCACTCGAATAGCTGCAGGTTGCGCCGCCACTGATGCACGTGAAGGAATCTATGTGTCGTTAGCAAATCTCTCTCGCTTCTTATTTTCGGCGTCTTATATCAAGCTTCTTTCCGACAAGCTTTCACCGGGAAAAACAAGGCACAAATCCAAAACACAAGAGGAGATTACAAAACTCACTCCCGTTGCCGTTGAAACCACAGGTATCGCTTCCAAGAGTACTGTCATCGGCGCGGTCAAAAATCATGCGGCCGTATAGTTCGGGTGCTTCCGTCGGGCGCGGCGAATATCCCATCTCGATAAACTTCTGTTCAACCTCAGGGTGCGGTACACCCGTGTTTGCAGCGGGCTCCCAGCCCTCGGCGGCCCTCTCCCAGGGCTTCTTGAGCCAAGCAGCCGCGTGTGAGCACAAAGCTCCCCAGGCCAGCACGGCGGTGGAGCGGCGCATTTTCCAATATCGATTATCTCTCTTTTACTCTCTTTTATATAACCTTTTTTGGGTGGGGATGTGTACAATTGCTCGTATTGTTTCGTTGGTTCGTTTGGGCCGATCGCCGAAGGATTCCGGGGTAAGAAGGTTATCTCTCTCGATCGGTTCATTGCCCCCGGAGGCGCAGGGGTGTAAAGTGGGATTCGTATCCCAGGCAAGTGACACGATATGATCCAAAAAAAGAAGCTCGGATGAGGCGACTTTCCTTGGGATTCTCTTGCTCTCGCAATGACTCTCGCTGCGTTCTTTACGCGGAAGGACATGGAGGGTTCTCTCAACACGGGAGAGCAGTGGGTTATGAGGAGCCAAGGTAGCGCGCTGGGCTATGGTGCACCTGGGCTCCCAGCGGTCAGACTGCTGCATCGGCATAGGACGAAAGACTCGCCTGGCGTTTTTGAGGTCCTTGGCGGAACGCCTTGGCTGCAATAGCGTTCGCTGATGCTGGGGGAGTGGCGTCGCGAAATCGACTCTATTCGCCGGGTCTGAGATGGCGTTGTGAGCTGAAGACAGGGCCTAATTTTCCCTCAAAGGCCTGAGGAACATTTTGTTCATGTTGGGTAGTCATTTCGATGATGACAGACACTGCGCTGAATGATTGCCGTTTTGTACACCGCGTGGAGGTGGAAACAAGTTGCTGCAATATGGCTGTTTAGACGACTTTGTTTCTATTTGGAGTTGATGTTGCAATTCAAGGTCAAGATCGTCGGAGACTTGACAACCGCCCAGTACCACGGCCCAAGCCGTGGCGCTCTTTATAGCGGTCATCACATTTCACACACACGCACACGCACATGCTTATTTCATATGCTTATCTCACTTGATAGCCACAGCGCTATGAATGCGCCTGAATACTACGCTCGTTGTCGATCAACTAGAGGACAGTCAACCATGTGAGCGGAAAACCTTTGTCTGAGTTGGTAGACAGTGGCCTTGTCCCGCAAGCTATGTTCTGGAACAGACTATTGAGACATTAATAGAGATGGTCTTATTCACTTACAGCTGAGTTCGCCACTGGTCATTCATCAATCAACATTCAGCCGCCTCTGCCCCACTTTGTTATTCTTAGTTTATTGACAGACTCCTCGAGTATATTCTCATCTCCAATGTTCTATATGATCTAATTTCGTCCCATGATGAGTAAGAGGGCGATGTGCACTCTTGGAACAACCCAACACACGGAAAGAGCTCCGTGGGGGGTATCTTTCCACCGCCATACTTTGGCACAACAATCTGTGCCCAGCATGGGGCGAGCTATTGATTTTGGTCGAGTCAGGTGCTAGCTTGTCCCCTCCACATCTCAGCCCATTATTCCCCGTATTTTCCTCCATTATTCGATCTGCATAGCACACGGCTGCACGCATACATATGCACCACCATGCACCACCATGCACCAGAGCACAGGACACTTCCCGTGTCAACCCGCCTCTTTTCTCTTTTCTTCATCACATGTTGCATGGTGACCCAGCGTGGTCCCTGGCTGGCACTGGCCACCAAGTGCCTGCTGCCAGTCTCGAATGCAGGACCGGTGGCTCCCTAACCGCCTCTTGTGTAACGCGTCGAGTCCTGGCAGTGTTTGACTGCCCCACGGCTGGCTGGCGAATACTGGTGCTGCCCTCGGTACGGCTCACCGACGGCCGGCAGCGTTGCATCACATCTCAGCTTTGGACCCAGGAACAAGCACAAGGCTCCATAATTCCGCATGCCCCGTTAAACTTGTGCGACGGGCAGTTTGCCCTTATTCCCCGTCCCTTTTCTCATGCGGCTCAAGTGCCTCAACCCACCCATTCGCTCGGCAACCATCCGGCAAGTCGATCTGCTCCGTGTTTGTCAAGCCGTCGTCGATGTGGCCGGCGCAAAACACGCCGATGAATCGGCACAAGCCATGTAGACGACATGCACTAGCAGGTCTTTTTGAGAGTTGCGTAGTATGCGGGTAGCATAATGATGTACAGGCCTCATCTCAACATGGCTCGATTGATATGCAACGGCCCGCCAAGCTAGTGCCGTAGGCAACGCCATGATGAGCCGTTGTAACAATCTCGCATATTCTGTGGCGTTAATTTATTGAATCCATGGTACGACTCAAGTCAGGAACATCCCAGCCCGAGTCGACTGATGGATGATGGTCGGAGGCGTGAATCATACTGCATCTCCAATTTGGACTTACCCTGTACACCACAACACCAACTTGTGTCAGCGAGAATTAAACATGTGTGCGCATATGTGTATATGCATTCTTTGATTGTTATTTTTTAGATTCATCTATGACCAACATTCATTTTCTGCAATTTCATGTCCGGCAGCAGCCTGAGTCATGTGCACTCCGCTTCTGGGCAGACCAGCCATGTCTAGTCTGCAGTCTCGCGCACCTCGAGACCATCTGCAGGGAATCTGCAACGAAGAAGGGTCTACTCTTTGACATGTTTCGTGGGCATGCAAGAACCCTCTTACTCGCCCAACTACTACTGTCGGCAGATTTTTGGGGGCCCACCCCGATGCTGCTCAAAAAAACGCCATCCAGCGCTTAGCTCGAGGTGTTCTGACATCAACTCCACGGAGGTTCAGGTCTGACAAACCAACAGCCCAACCTCGTTTTTGCGTCGGCGTCAGAGACCGAACCCCCTGCCCGTCCGTTTCAGCCCTGGGGGCCGCCGGTCGTCTGCTGTCAACCCGGGAAGAGGACCCTTGTCGACAGCAACTTCCCCGAAAGGGCAAAACCACGTCACGACCAAGGACGCGGAACACTCCACATTGGTGCGGCCCGCGATCAGCGATTGGAGTGTCGCCCACCCAGCGGGGGTCCCGGGCCAATCGTCCCCCTCCCCCCGGACGGCTTGGCCAAATTAATAAGCTAGAAGGATGCTGGAAGGATTGCGCTGAGTTAGCCCAGGCGCTTACCAAAGTCACCCATCGACACCAAAACTCCGTGGAAGTGTGGGATGTGTAATCGCACACGATGCCCTCCCTTCGAGGGAGGATGCGCAAAAGGGGGGGTGCAATGGTAAGTGAAGATGGGTGACCTCACAATGATATAAAACGAATACCTGGAACGTCTCTGCCAGATCGTAGACATCCTCCATCATCATCGCATCACAGGTCCCCAATTACACGATACACCCAAGACAAAGGACTCAGACAACTGTGTCTCATACACCCACCACCTTAAACTCACCACCTCTTGCACCTCCCCGTACCAGTCCCCAATCGCAATGTCTTCCCAAACCACCACCTCCACTGAGCCCAAGCCCCTCCCTCCCGTCAGGCGATTCATCACGGGCCACGACGGGAGCGGCAAGGCCATCTGGGACACGTCCGTCCCCGTCCAGGTCAATGGCCACCGCACCGGCGGCTTCACCATGCACACATCCTGGGTCAACCAAAACGACAGCCCGGATATGAACGGCGACAGGGACCTGCAGTCGTACCTTGACAACCCGGTCGAGACCGACGTCGCCCCAGCCTCCGGCTCCGTCGTCCGCGTCGTCGACTTCTGGCCCGGGTACCCGGCAGTCATGCACCGCACCGCTAGCGTCGACTATGGCGTCGTCCTCGAGGGCGAGGTTGACTGCATCCTCGACGACGGCGCCACCCGTACTTGCCGCCGCGGCGACATTGTCATCCAGCGCGGCACCATCCACGCGTGGAAGAATGTGGGCAGCGAGATCGCCCGCGTCTGCTTCACCCTGCTCCCCACGCCTCCCATCAAGACCAAGGATGGCGAGCAGCTCGAGATCCATCACCTTTCTGACTTTCCCAGGCTTGCCGAGAAGTATACTGTTTAGAATGCGGAGAGAGTGTGAGAGAGAGGTGGAAAGAGGATGAGATGTGTTTATGTTTTTTTTTTCAACATCTATGAATTGTTTTTACCCTGCATGATTCATCCTTGGGGGATCATTGCTCTTCGTGTCTCAAATTAGATCTATCCATACAAATATAGTGGGGTTTAAACGCCTTTCTAGAGCCCAATCTTTAATTTTCAAATACACCCAACCCCAAAAAAGTAAATCCAGGGAAAGAAAAAAAAAAAGCCAAGGAAAAAGAAAACATGAAATTCGTCCCGATGTGAAGAAAAAAAGGAAACCCTTTTTTTTTTTCTTTCGCCAGTTACTCCCAGGGGGCTAAAAACGGGAACCCCTCTTGCGCAAACTTGAATGGCAGCGATTTCCGCAGCTCCGCCGCAATCTCGGCGTACTTCTCCTCATCGGCCTCGGTGATGAGGTTCTTTCGCATCAAGAAGTCGAGCATCACCAGGCCGCAATTGGGCTTCCACCGGCGCTCTCTTAGTCGGCGCTTGACCTGACCCACCGTCAGCGCCTCGAATTTTTCGATCCCCCGCTCCTGGGACCGCGGCTGGAACGCCGGGTCCTCGAGCTTGAGGTCGTAGACGTATCGCACGCCGGGCTCCAGGTGGCCCTCGCTGCCGCGCCCTGCCCGGTGGTCCTTGCAGTCGTAGAAGGTGATGGGCGGCGCGTCCTCGACGGTGCCGATGACCCTCTCGCGCCCGCCGCAGCTGGCGCCCCTGACGACCTTGGTGTCCAGATCCAGCACCAGACCCGCCTCCTCCTCGGCCTCGCGCTTCAGAGTCACGCCAGGCGCCAGGAGGCCCTCGATGCGGTCCGTCGGGTCCATGCCGCCGGCGACGACCTGGTCCAGCATGCCCGAGTAGCAGACGTTTTCCCCCACGGCGCGGTGCGACACCCAGATGCGGTCCACGAGCTCGCGGCCGTCGATCTCCCGCACCGAGTACATGTTGAGGTGGACGCCGATGGTGATGATGCCGAAGATGCCTCTGATGGGCGCGGGTATGCTCAGGTTTTGCCATGGAGCCATTGTGGTGTGAATTGGGTGGAAGTCGCGGTCCTCCAGGGGTTTGCTGAGCCACTTGTCGAAACAGCTGTTGAATCTCCCTCTATTCCTCTCGCACAGTTCAGAAAACGCTCTCCGGCAGGCAGCGGCGGGATCCTCGCCCGGTCTGACTGGGGGATTCAGGACAATGGCTCGCCTCTCCTCGTCGACGCAGAAGACGACGCCGTCCCAGACCATCTCCCTCCAGATAGGTTCCCGCATGTACCCGACGACCTCGTCGACGCCCTTGATCCGAAACTCCCACAGGCCGGTGTTGAGATAATTGCTGGCCTTGTTGCCTTCCCATACGACGCAGTAGAGGGACGGCGGCATCGCGAAGACTCGGTGCAAGGGCAGCAGCGCTCCGGAACATGAGAGTGGGCGTTTGGTCCGGGGAGGCGACGACGTCTGCACCCAGACCTGGTCGAGTTTTGTAGAAGCCATTGTTGCGAGTGCTTCAAGTTTGAACAAGAGGAACAAAGAAGAAAGAACAAAGAAGAGGAACAGAGAAGAGGAGAGAAGAAGAGGAACAAAGAGGGTTGAGGCGGAGTAGGAGGATGATGATGTGAGGTAATCCTGAAAGAGAGGGCGAGCTTGTTAGAGTTTTGCGATTTTGGCCTCCAGCAATTGACAGCCCAAAGGCTCGAGAAAACGATGAGGCAATTAAAATTTTTTGGATCCTCAAATCCTCTCAGAAACACAGGTCCCCGGAAAGAAGCTGCGTCGAAGAACTGGGGAACCGTTTATTGATGCACAAAGCTGGGTCCGGGGGCGGAGGGAACAGACGAGGTCAAGGGG
>NAGG01001878.1:0-12532 GCA_003031705.1 Calonectria naviculata
CCCCCCCCCCGAGGATTTCGAACATCCACTCTGGCGGCCAGACAAAATAAAGACGACTCCACGAGTTGCCTTCTTTCTTGACTTTGTGCTGCTTGGCATCGCCGTAGCCAAGACCGGAACCCAGGCGATCGACGATACTTCTCCTTAGCCGGCGACTGAGATCCCCTTCGCAAGCCTCGCGGTTTAACTTTCAGTTTGGGCATTCGCAAGTCCTTCGCTGTCTATCCGGTAACTGTCCATCATTTGTTCAGTGTTGCGCAGCACCGCCCACCACTGATCTCCACCACCCCGCCAGCATCCCGGCCAGCCGCCGTCCATCGTCACCTCCCCTCCACTACCACCACCCCGTCGCTCGCCTTAACTTACAAGCCGGCTCCCTCGCCCTCCCTCGCCTGCCGCACTGTGCTGCCCTGCCCTGCACCTCTGCTGCACCTCTGCTGCAACAACCTGCACCTCACATCATCGTTACACGCCCACCCGCCTGCAAAACCCGCAGAGTGTATTAGTACACCCCTGCGCGACACATCGCCTCGTGCCGTGCTGCGTCCTGAGCTGACTGAGTTGCTCTCGTGCTCCCGCCTATCCTGCACCTTGCAGAGCACATCTTCTCCTACTACCACTATTTCGAACGCCCTTTCTTCATAGATACTTTTTTTTTCCTTCTCCCCTTCCTTTAGCCAAAAATGCCAAACCCTCCCCCCGCTTCTTCCAACAAGCCGCCGTCCGCATCGAGCTCTAAGCCCTCGTCTATCAAATCTCAGGATGGCGTCAAGAAGTCTCCAGGTTTAAATCCTCAAAACGGCTCTGCCGTCAATGGCAACCCGGTCCCCGATGGCCAACTCAAGCCTTCTGAGAGGGGATCTGTTAAGGAACGCTTTACTCGCATGTTCTCCAAGGAATCCATCCGTTCGGCCAACTCAACCCCCCCGCCACCTACCGATGTCGCCCATCGTCCAAGGGCTCCCTCCACCAACGGTTCCTCGTCAGAAACGAAGGCAACTGAGAAGCCGGTTGCTAAAGCGGTTGAAAAAACTATAGCCGCAGCCAAGCCCAAGGCCGTCGCCGCAAAAGAACCCTCACAACGATTCGTGATCATGTCCGAAGTCCCGGGTGGCCACGAACACCATCTGAAGTCGAGTCGCCGACAAGAGAAGCTCTCAGATATGTGGAGATCAATTATTGGCAAGAAACAAGAGGCACCGCCCGATCATGACCTTTCTCTTGTTTCAAACTGGGTCGATACGCTAAAGCAGGAGAAGGAAGAAGCCAGTGACAAAAAAGGCGGACCTAACGCGACATCCACTCTTGTCGAAAAATATGGGAAATGTCAAGAGGTAGTTGGTCGCGGAGCGTTTGGTATTGTCCGAATCTCACACAAGAAGATTAACGGTAGCGGCGGTGAGAAGCTTTTTGCAGTCAAGGAATTCCGTCGACGTCCCGAGGAGACGGAGAAAAAATACAGCAAGCGGCTTACCGCTGAGTTTTGTATTTCCTCTTCTCTCCGACACCCTAACATCATCCATACTCTCGACCTTCTCAAAGACGCCAAGGGTGATTACTGCGAGGTGATGGAGTTTTGCGCCGGCGGTGATCTATACACTCTAGTGCTGTCAAGCGGCAAGCTTGAGGTACAAGAGGCCGACTGTTTCTTTAAGCAGATGATGAGAGGTGTCGAATATTTACATGAGATGGGCGTTGCGCACAGGGACCTAAAACCCGAAAACCTCCTATTGACCACAAATGGTGGCCTCAAAATCACCGACTTTGGCAACGGAGAATGTTTCCGGATGGCCTGGGAAACAGACGCTCATATGGTTTCAGGACTCTGCGGCTCCGCGCCATACATTGCCCCCGAGGAATATACAGACAAGGAGTTTGATGCCCGAGCTGTCGATGTATGGGCTTGTGGTGTTATCTACATGGCCATGCGCACTGGGCGCCACCTGTGGCGTCTTGCCAAGAAGGATGAGGATGAATTCTATGCTCGCTATCTCGAAGGCCGACGAGACGAAGGCGGTTACGGACCTATTGAGTCCCTTCACCGGGTATGTTGAATGTTTTGAATGTGTTCTCTAATCACTGATAACTAACATGAGGACACAGGCTCGTTGCCGTAACGTCATCTACTCCGTTCTTGACCCCCACCCCACTCGTCGCCTGACCGCTGCCCAAGTCCTCAAGTCAGAATGGGTTCGCGAAATAAAACTTTGCAAAGCTGGTGAGGAGGGTCTGTAATGGATGTTCGTATCTGCGAGCGTCAATTAAGCCCGACTAAGCCCTCTCATTACCACGTCTCGTGACAGATGGTACCCAGATCCCTCAACAATATGTTAGAAATTTGAGCGCCTCAGAGACAATTAACTTCTCGCGGAGCACCTAGTTTTAATCAAATCAGCTGCTTCTCAAGGGACGTGTAGAGGCAAGATGGTTAATGTCTTGCTGTGGAGCGGACAGGATTAATGCATGTTGGCGTGCCTGTCCTAGCTAACGATTCAATGACCTCGATCCATTTACGGTTTCCTGCTTTCTTATGCGCGTCTTTTTTTTTCTCTCTACATGTTACCAGCATTGGTGTTTGGCGAATTTGTTATATACATGGCTGCTTTGTTTGAGCGTTTTTCTTTGTTACTTTTTTTCTTGGTATCCTCTCGAGGAGAGAGGGCTGGGTGGTGGTTCTCAAATTACGTCGAGTTTCTCTCGGCTGGCGAAACGGAGAAGACTCACTTCTGTTGGCAACATCTCTCGAGGCACTCTTTTCGGACAAAACAGATCACGCCTAACTCCAAAGCTACCACATTGTCCACGGCGGAACAGAACAGAAGCAGAAATGGATTTTTCCGTGGTATGAATTGGATATGAATCGGGAAGGGCAAATCCGGAAAGACCCCGTGCCCCTAGGATTGAAAATAGGGAATAGCTATGTTGGATGCGAAGCGAATGGGGGAGGTCTCGTTGAAGAGCTACACACGTGGTTTGGTGAACGGGACGGGGCGGGTTTTGTGTCTCGGTCTCCTGCGACTAGGTAGACGGCTCTCTCTGAATTATCTCTCTTGTTATATCTCTGCTCTTGAAGAGAGTGCAAGTAGAGTCATGAAGGGGCAGGACGATGCAGTTGTGCAAGTAACACCGTCCATAAAACTACATTAACCCCGCAGCTACAAACAAACACACACACACACTACACACCAAAAAAAACCAAAGAGCCTCGATAAATATTAGCCCCCAACGAGTGAGTCCGTTGTTCGGCACTCGATCGCCTCGCATTGTCCCCAAGACCATAAACGTTCATCTTGATGTCCTGTGCAATTGAATTGGAAAATAACTCCCTCTGAAGCTATTGCAATCTAGAACCCCGTAGATGACTGACATGAACACACGATCCATGGGCCAGCCAGCAACATCCAAGGGGGGTTGCCACTGAAGCAAAAGCGGAAACGGCTTGCCTAGATAGAACATGCAACTATATGACGTAAACTCTAAACACATTCAGGTCGAGATCCATATTGCAACTTCCTCATTAGGTGTGGGCTGACTGACCAAGACGGGCTTCACAAAGGCTCACAGCGATTGGGTAGGAAGAGAAGGAAGTTTCCCCAAGAGACGAGCCCATCGATAATGAGACAACGGCACCAGAGCGAAATGTTTGTTGTAGTTGCGTGTATTCCATCTGTGAGAAGTTCCTATATGAAAACCTCACGCCTATATCCAACGCGATAATAGATCCCCCTTACAGAACCCAATAACCAACCATTCCCTTTCCTCCACCTGAACCGGACATAATAACTTTGAGGTATGCGATACAAGACAACACCCTGTCAAAAACCCATGCGAGATCCATCAGAGAAAATCACCACTTTCCTTGCGAAACCCTGTCCAAGGGATCGATGAAGAAACCCAAATAGTCCTTGTCCCCTGTATATGCATGAGACTCCCCGGAGTAGAGAGCGCCACGTACAAGACAAAATCCCAAGCCCAGAAAAGTAGAGAATATATGCATGCCATGTTAGAGTCGACATGCTCGACAGTGAGTGAGAATCATTGTCCGTCCAATTTCGAGAGAAAATGAGAAAAAAAAAACAAAAGTATACCCCTAAAGAGGGCCGAGGTCCAAATAGACTCTCAATTTTCCCCCATCTACTCCTCACAATCCAAAAATCGTTCCCCTCACCGTTGCGTCGACGCGAATGGCTCGTGGCGTCGTAGATACAAAAACATTACACCCGCGCAGGAAACCTCCCTGTGACCACCGGATCCTCATACCGTTTTGTGCCAATTCAGAGTAGCCGCAGTGAAACTGGAAAATAATGAACAAGAATATGGCCTGGATCGAGTGGTTCGTATGGGTGACCGCCCGATCCTAGGTAATTACAATTGCGTAGCATCATCGGCGTTTGAATCATGAGATCACGAATGGAACAGATCCCATGCCCGTTCACATAATCGTAGGAACTCTTCCCTCTTTGCTCGTTGAGTCTCTGGGCTATCGCGACCAGCGCCAAAGGGGCCGCGGCGCGTGGGAGCCGGACCATGTCCCAGAGGAGGGCTGCCATCTTCATACTCGGCTCGTGTTCGGCGCCTGCTGGCACTTCGTGATCCATCAGCGGGGCGGCTGCCGGGCGCAGGAGAGGGAGGAGTAGGAGGCTGATGCCCGCCATAATGGACCAGTTTGGGCAGTAGTTCGGGTCGACCACCGGCCAGATCTTGCTGGGCCTCCTCAGCAGATCGATATTCTCGGGGTCTAGCAGACGTAGGAGGCTGCTGGGGTGCGGGTGGGTGTCCAGGGGACGTTAAGGGAGCAGCTCGGCCGCTTCCAGCATTGGGATACAGTGACTGGGGGGCATTATCAGGGTGTCCGGACAAGCCCTGGCCAAAGACGTCGCTGATGGGAGGGAGTCGGTTGGCCGTTTGGTTGGCAGGCACATGGTGAATGTGAGAAGTACTTGACAGGTTGGAAGGCTGGTTGGTGATGTGACGGGTCATTGGTGCCGGGTGCTGGCGACCAGTAAAGCTATGACCGAGGGGAGCAGACTGGATAACTCGCTCGTTGGCAAACTGCTCATGCGAGGGCGCCACGATAGACAGGCCTGGGGGAGCCTTGTTTCTGCGTGACATGCCGGGCGTCTTGGCGGAAAACTGGGACACGGGGTCCTTGTCTGGGCCCTCGCCCTTGGCTGATTGCTGCTGCAGACGGGCCTCGATAATGTGTCGCTGTTGTTCTCGGACAGACATGCTCCGCTGGAGCTGTTCTTTCATAACAGGATCTTGGGTAACGAAGCCAGGAGAAAGGCAGGCAATACCAACTTCCTGGATTCCAAGGCCTTCCCGGGCTGTTAAAGGTCGAGCGGTGGCAGGTTGGTTCGATTTAGGGGTGTTCTTGGAGAGGTCGAGTCTCCTCGGTCGGGGTCGCGAGTTGGGCATGCTTGGGGAAGCAGGCTCCTTTTTCACTACAATTTTAGGAGGTGCGCCGCCACGAGATCTAGATAAAAGGCAGAAATTAGAAACCAGTGCCGGAGGCGAACACGGAAGATAATAGAGAAGACTTACGCGCTAGAAGGAGATGATTTGGACGGAGCAACAGATGCTTTGGGGCTGCTGCTGGATGGGTGTTGAGCTGTCGCGGAAGCATTGGGCACGGTTGAGGGAGCGCCAGAGCGATGTGCGGATGGAGAAGCGACTGTGGTGGAAGCAGTGGCGGAGGAAGCAGGCAGGTCAGAGTAGGAGGCTCTCTCATGAGGAGCGGGAGAGGGAGCCATTGCAATTGCAGTACTCATAGTGAAGCAAGGGCGCAGGAGTGTGCAGTGGAGATAAAAAAACGAGAATGAGGCGAGTCGAGCGCCAAGTGTGGTTTTCTAGGCCCTGAATCGCAGGCGTCCTATTTTGGCGCGGAATGAATCGGTCGACAAGGCCCGGAATGAAGAGCGACCGTCGGGCGCAGTCTAGCCCTTGCAGAATCGAACGAGGTGCAAGGGACGCAAACGAGAGTGTAGAGGCGGAAGGGGAGCAAAAGGAAAACAGTAATCGCAGTTTCCGATCCGTGGCTCGATTTGCAGTGTTTCGTTTCTCTTCCGTGCGGCTCTGAGTTCTGGCCCAAGCTCAGGCGGGAGATTCAGCTGTGCAATCTGTTGCAGGGCTGGAAATATGCCAGTACTGAAACAGTGCCCCAAACAAGTAGCGAACGAGGTGCTGGGAGTAAAGATAGTGTTGTTAAAGACAGAAGTACGGGCTAGGAAAGATTATGGAGAAAGTGGAAGCAGAATTAGGAGCTGATGATGCGCAGCAAGCAGAGTAAGAGCGTAATCACGCTGGGGTGTGATCGAAGTGGCTCGGTCGGTCGACTGGTGGGTGACTTTTAGAGTGGGTGGGTTTGCGGTCGGCAGGTCCGTGGGTCGTTGCCCACCGGAGGATAGCGCACAACAGGACAAAGGATGTACACGCTGCAGTGTTGCTCGCAGTGCAAGCGGATGTAAAAATTAATAAAGCAGATGAGGCAAGAAAGAGTGACTGTGTGCGACCGGGGCTCCGGAAACCCAGCTCTAGTTATCTCCAATCGCTGGTTGCTGGAGGAGCAGGGAACCAAGCACAGCGCAGCACAAGCGCCGAGCCGACAGCGCAGGATGCAAGACCGTGGGCCACGGTGGGTGGGTTAGCGAATGAAGGGATTCCAGCAGCCGACAGCAAATGTGACGAGGCGGCGGCGCACGGCGACAGCGGTGATGGCGGCAGCAGTAGTAGCAATGGTCCAAGATGGTTCAAAATCGGCTCGTGAGGGCGGAGAGGGCAGCGGAGGGCGAGGAAGAGCTGGATATCGGAAACGGCCCAGAGCGAGACAGGAGATGAGGCAAGATCAAAAAAAGAGAGGTGCGAGGAGGGGTCGGGTACCTGGTGATGTTTTATTTCATGCCTTCTATTTTATGAAAGGGGACACGGGGAAAAGTGACACAGTCATGGCGCCTGGTTCGTGTCTTGAAGCAATGGGTCCCTAAGCCAAACGAAGCCAAGCCAAAGGGGCCAAGGGGGGACCAAGGGGCCCGTGGGCATGGGATCGAGAACAGGAACTGGGGGCCCTGGACCAAACTAGTTAGGGGACGCTCATCGTACAGAGAAAAAGGCAAAGCAGGGGTATGGGACGGTGACAGCGGCGAGCGAATGAAGAGTCGACTGTCGGTTTGCTGGTGTTTGAGGTGGCAGACAGGCAAAGTGAGGGACCGACAGCTGTTGGAGAAGGGGTGTGGGCATATCACTCATCACGTTTTCTATTGCAGATTTGGACCAACCTATTTTTCATTCTTTCCCGTTTTCAGCGCATATGTGACTGCACGTTGAAATGAGGAGCAAACCCACCGCCGCCCGTTCCAAAACGAGGCAGTTACACACGGACGACACATGGCGACTCTAATTATCCCATTATTCGCACCAGGACCACCACCCAGACGAGCCTTTAAATGGGCCTCCAAAAGGGTGCGCGCTGCGAGAAGCACTGAGCCACACAGGGCAGGGGCACCGTCCTGATTCCCCCAGCTCTAGCATCCCGGCCCAAGACGGGACGAGCCAGGCATGGCAAGCAAGGCCAAACCGGGAGCAGCACTTGGCCAACAGCAGATGCTGTCCAGGGTTGGGGCCCGACATCCCCTCTCATTCTGACTTTCCCCTCATCCACCTGAAGCCTGCTTTTCACAGCTTGCTACAGTGCTAGATCTACTTCCACACGCGACCCGACAACACAAGGCCAGCCTGGCCAACCATAGGCCACTCCTCTCAGCCCTCTAGCGACAATTGGCTTGCCCACGCCCTCGCTGGCGGTTTTGGATTGATACTAACCAGTATTACCACTCCGCGACATGATCCCTGTCGTTTCTGATTGGGTGTCCCCCTGCTGCCCTACGAGTACATGCTCACAGCACACCCACCACTGCGATGCCATGCCATGCATTCATTGCCTTGGTTTGCGCGTCGCTTTGCGGATACGTACGTTTGTCTGTGGATGCGTGCCCAATGACAGAGGATACGAGGAGGGGCAAGACAAACACCATGGAACTTTGAGTTAGCCCACTCCCTCCATTCCAGCGTCCAAGAGGCAATACCGTCGACTCCAACCAGGCGGGCTTGCGTTCTCATCCTGGAACTGACCGCCTCTTGTGGCTATTTACGTCGGTCCCAGACACGCAGGCAAGAATCTCTGTTACTACGGGCCCTGGCGAATGTCGTAAATGCGCCGTCCCTCCAGGGCCTGTGCTCCCCTTCCCTGTCCTTGAAGCCGAGGTGCAGTACGTTGTCACACGGCTACGGTGGGTTCTCCAGTGGTTTCGGGCCCGTCGTGCAGTGGATTCTTGCCCATCCAAGCCCGCCATTGCGGCCAGCCCAGCCCTGTAATTGGGAATCACTGGGGGCGGTACCCGTGGCGCTGGTAGGTGAAGCAGCCAGCTCTAAGCCTCCCAGGGAAAAAGAAATCAACATTCGCTATTTCCACGCACGCACTTGTTCGTCAGCAATCCACGACGCCGCATCCACTTTCATCCAGAAGTTTGTTTCGACCCGACTCAAAAAGGAGGGGTGAGGGTGTGAGTGTTGCTGATGTAAGTGCGGCCAACAACTGTGTATTACTTACTCCCTATTCCAACACCATGTGGTATATGAACCGGGAACAGAGCAGTGCCGACATTGGAGTCATAATATTGCGCACCGTTATTATTCAGGTCAAACAAAGTTTGTGCCTTGGCTTCTGGCACACTTCCACACACCGCCCAACTCAAAGTCACGGCCGTCACATAGATGAAATGCTATTAAAGGCATCACGGTCAACAAGAGGCAGCAACCCAGCACCACTTAATGCAAAACCCCAGATCATCAATCTCATAGCCATCTGACAGCTGATCATGAGGGAGAAAAAAAAACACCCCGGGACAGGGTTGCCCCGTTCGTCAATCGCCATTGCCAATCCCCTCCTGCCATAATCGTCACCCACGCATACTGTACAACCTATCCTTACTGAGAAGGAAAAAAAAAAGAACCTAACGTGGAGGCTGCCTCCCGCCTGCTGAAACTTGCCCCTCACATTCTCTCACACCCCCATGAGGTCCCTGACGATCTCCGGCTCCAATTCTTCCAGCAAACAGCCTGGTGCACAAGCGTACGCGATCCCCGCCACGACCGCTACGACCGCCGCTACCGCTTCGTCCCGAGCCCCCGAACATGGCCATGTTTGAAAGATGTCGATGAGCTGGCCAGGGAGGAGACGAGGAAAATGAAAGGATGATGGACCGTCGCTCGTTCCCTTTTCAGTGTATCGAACGGCTTACAAGCAGTGCCTCGTAGATGGCCTCTTCGCTACTCAATTCGGCATTGCCACCGTCCCAGTCATCTTCTCGTCTATACTATCTGCTTTTGGAAATCCCTGACAGCATGCTTTAAAAAAAAAATCGCCGTGTCCTATTTGACGCCCTCATGCCCACTGCTAGCATCAGCTTGCCAAGGTGGTTTAGCTGGCCCTGACGCCTGCAGTTGACCTTGGATTTTGCTGGGTTCACACCTCGCCCGAGCTCGGGCCCTGAAAGGAACACCCCTTCCCCGTTGGCGTAGCCACCCTGTGCCAATCTCCAGTATCCCAAAAATGTCGATGAAATGAGAGGTCAATTACCATCTGCTAAACCGCCGACCTCCTCAACGCCAGCGAGTGGCCTTAAACACGATGACCCCGTAAATAGACGCGTGTAGGCCATGGTACAACTTGTTTGTCACATTCTCAAATCGCGTCTTTGATGTCGGGTCCGTCTATCCATCAGCAATCATACTCGGTATGTCTGAAGAGGAAGAACAGAAGGGCCCGCGGTTGGTCCTGCTGGCGGGATCAATACAATGGCAGCGCTCCAGTTCCGCTCCGCAGTATCATTGTATCCCTGCCGGAAACCCCCTGTCTATAACACATCGCTGTACTCCAGCCAACCATTCGCCGCTTATCCAAGGTCTCTCCAACATCCCAGCTATTGTTCGGTCTGGTGCCACATGTCCAAGCAGAGGGCACGATGAACACAATAGGATTCTCTGTTAGCTGCGACTCGGAGGCGCAGATCCCGTACCACTTGCATTGGACTGATCTGATCCAGTCTCCAAAGACATCTTCAGATATGGCCTGAGACATTCCATCGTGTCCCTCCCAGCCAAAACACAAATTGGTAAATTTGTGCCAGTCAGACGGACCGTCCACTCCATGCGGAAAACCAATAGTCTGACCAGTGCATTGCTGGGCGCCCCAACTGCTGACCAACCTGGATCTCGACACCATCACCCTTGCGGAATGAAGCAACCGACGTCGCCGGGCATCTCCCGCCGCCATGATCCATCGCTTCGGGTCAATTTCATCAGTTCATGGTCCACCAAGCAGGCGTGAGGCCATTGCACCCGTCTACACTCCCTTGTTTCCAACGTTCTGATTGATGCATTTGAGCATGTCGTGTGGTTGTGGTTTTTTTTGGGGGGGGAGGGGACGAGCCCCCACTTTCGCTTCTGCCATGGAGGATGGAAGGGAAAATTCTGGATAGATGCCTTCACCTGACCTGAGACGACGTCTCAGGTTGTGAGCATGTTGAGGGAGCGATATGCATCCACATGCAACTTGGACTGCACTGTACTAGGCTCGTATACATGTACGAGGTTTGGGCACCACTCCCGAACTGCATTGTTACCACACCACCTACCCCCCTACCCCCCAAGAAGCCAAGCAACCCATCAGCACGCCGTCGTTTGGGGCCCTGGTGCCTTGATTGGATTAGCTGTGCGACCATGTTTCATGGCCATGCTCAATGCTGCCGCCCATTGGATCAGCCATCCCGCACCTCAGAACCCTCAAACACGTCCAAAGCCAGCCGTTACTTACCTCCCAGTCCTGGCTAGTCCCTGGTATTTCTCGTGACATGAACGTGCGCACTACATCATCATCGTGAAGCTTCATTCTGGGATGGCGATGACATTTCATCCCATCTTGCTCAATATTTGTCGCAATTGGTTAAATCGCTACACGCATGGCTCCATCACCCCATAGCATGGATAACAATACCCCGAGTGCCACGGCGCCAGCCATTATGAGTTGGCATCGTTGAGCAGTCACATCCGACCATCGCGTTGCCCCCCCAGATCGGGCATCTCCCCCGGGCTGGCTCTGGCGATCAGGCTTTACTCCTGTGTGGCGACTTTTTCCCGGTGTTGTATCAGCCTGGATCACGAGTGAGCGCTCCTCGCCAGACAACGCAACGTGGAGTACATCCCAGCCCAAACGCTAGGGTTTACCTCGTGGTGGGCTTGGAATATCCCTGTGTATATATCCCTTATAATTCCCCAGGAATCAAACTCGGGATGATGGATTTTGACAGACGCGCGCAGGGTATAGTTTTCCATTGGTCTGATAGCAGTGTTTCAAGCATCGAACGCCCGCTGTTGCAGGACATGGTGCAATAACGTCCGCCCGGGACCACGTTTGCACTTATTTTTTCCAGTGCTGCCGGTCCTGGCGAGATGAAGCGCCCCGGCAGTGTCAGTGCCGTTGCCCGTCCGTGGTCGGCCGAGTAATTTGCCCATCGATTTTCCAACCACAGTTCGACCTTTATTTATTTTACCATGCATCAGTGGCCAGAAATAGGAACCCACCCGATTAACACTTTAAATTGTTATGCCGCCCTCACCGTATGTGAATCGGTACCACGATCTAATTTCGGAACACTCCACAGCCTACATATATTGTACTGGAGGACACGACACTATGCGCATGTAAACCGTATAGTCTTAGGATGAGTGCAGCTACTGGGCTTGTCAGACAATGTGGTGTACATCTAATTTTCTCGACGCACAAGCAAAGAAGCCTGGAAATGAGTGGGATAAGTAAACCCTGGGAAGTAACACCGCAGAAACCCCATATTGGATCGGTTTTATTTACCACAGACGTGTGGTTATTTTTATCATCATCCCTATTGGGATTATGTGATAATTATTATTATACCTACTTGTCAGATCTCGACTGTAAATCCGAGTATACCTGAACTACCCTGGACCTTGGTCTAGATCCTGTTGATGTGCATTCTTGGATGAAACGTGGTGACAATTATCAAAAGCAATACGAGCATTGCACTTCGTTGGCAAGTAACTACGTCATTTCGAAGGCTATGTTGCTTAACTGACACTAGTCTGCGAATATTCAGAATGCCTGCCACATTAGACCTCGACGTATCTATTTTTTATACTGCTCAATCAAGTAGACATTGGCAACGACCAACGCCCACAAACACACACTGGGATGTATAGGGTGGGGAGACAGGACAATATGGCATCAGTTCTCCCTCTAAGCCGACAGACAGTCTGGAGAAGAAGAGGAGGAAAAAAAAAAAAAAAAAAGCACATGTGTAAGAAAAACAAACGCAATTGCAATACTACTTACTGTACTACTTACTACTGTACTACTACTGCATGACGTTCATTCTGCATGGCAAGCCATCGATGGACGAACACAGCTAAAAAAGAATAGCCGCCCGAGGGGGGTCTCGAACCC
>NAGG01001887.1:0-15127 GCA_003031705.1 Calonectria naviculata
GAGGGAAGAATGAGGGAGGAGGGCGGTTACGTAGGTAAGGGGGTGCCCTAGCAAGCGGCCGACGGGAAACATGGCACATGATGGGATGGGTGTAATAGAGACATGCGACTAGGAATAATAACAGAGACATAGGGTTGCGGAATAAGTGCAGACCTGGATAATATCAACTTTAGTTACATATGTTTACTCGTAAACTACCGTTCTATTTTTTCTTCAATTTTTTTTTTTAATCTTCTTCTCGTGCCGCACAGTTAGCAGAGAGATCTGCAACGTAAACCATGTATTCCGTCACCCGTGCCTGGGCCGGTACCTGGGCCTGCCCGATGCGCCAGCATCATCCAAGGGCCGTTGCGCGGGGAGGATGTGACGGTGGGGAGGGGGGGTAGTGGCCGGGCCCAGATGGACGCTAAAAAACCCCAGTAACAAAGAAGATGCGTCCCCTGGCAATCAGCCCAGCAACACCGGCAAGATTTGGATGGCGTCAGCCGCTCTCGTCCAGTCAAGTTGGAGCGCATAACAACAAGACCCAGGGCCAAGGAAAACGGGTTGTTGCCTCTTTCTCGACCGGCGCGCCGCATCCCGGCCCAAACCCGTCACTTCCAACACCCCCCGTCCGTCCATTGGCCGCCGGGAAATCTGCCCTCGGACAGCCGATCCGGTGAGACGCATGGTTCCTGAGCCATACGATTGGAAAAGACACGAGATTGCGTGTCTGTGAACCCACCGGGCGAGCCTGGCCTAAGAAAGCCAGTGGCTGCCGTGTCATTTTATCCTTGGGATGAACTAGCCCGGCTCTCACCTCGTGTCTTTCATCTCCATTCATTTCATCGTCATCCTTTGTCCTTTGCTGGCTAGTTGCTTGGACCCATCACGGCCCCTCGCTCCTCTAGCTCCAGCCTATGCGCTACGGGGTAAACAAGACAGCGCTTGTCTGGCCATCATGACTTGTCTCCCACTCACACCATGTTCCAGCATGGCGTCATCAAACAGGCATCAAACATCGCTCCCTCACATTGTAACTGAATCAATTGTCCTGCCGCCATGTCCTGTCGTGCCCTGTGCTGCCCTGTCTATCACAAGTACAGACGCGTCTAATAAAAACAAGTTCAACTACCTAGGCTCCGGTTCGTCTCAAGCCAACCAAATCCCCCAAGAGAACAACAGTCAAGGCCGAGTAATAATAAGAGCAAAATGCCAACTGGTCCCTGCCCTAGCCCCATGCATGCTTTCGTAACCTCGGTCAATAGGCCCTTGGGACCAGCTCTTTCCAGCCCAATCCAGTCCAGTTCGTTCCTTTCATCTATGGGCGAACAAAGGGAAAAAAATAATAATCATGACGACCATTCATCGTCTCTCGAATCTCACGGTTCCATATGTACCAAGGCAATCGACAATCCTCACTCTGTGCATAGCAGTCCAAACATCCGCGTCCACTAGTCCTCGATGAACTCAATCATGACTGTGCCCTGCTTCAACCCCGTGTCCGCAATGGTGGCGTCCAAGTGCTCGATTAAGTCCTGGCCCTGAGGCATCTTCTTCAGCTCAAACTCGATGCCCTCCTTGCCCTCCAGGGGCTCCGCCTTGAGCCACTCGTAGATCCTGCGCACAGGGTCCTGCAGGGAGAACCTTCGAATGACACGTCCGGTTGGGTGTCGGAACTGGATGCGTGTTGTGGTGGCGGGGTTGTTGTCGGGCTCCGTGTGTGGGTTGGTGCTTGCGATCTGGGCAAAGGGGTTATGTGCCTCCTCGGGCTCCTTGCCCTTTCCTTCGAGGGCCGCCGATGGCTCCGGCGTCTTGGTGAGGGCATCAGGGTCATGCACGTTGGGTGTCGAGCTGGATGCCTTGCTGTTGGAGCTTTCTAGGCTGTTCTGGAGGGCCATCTCCAGCATCTCCTCCTCTGTCATGCGGTCCACATCCACCACCCGGGGCTTGGACGCCGTTGACTTGGCGACTGGGTTTTTGCTGTTGGCGGCAAGGCTGTAGCGGTCGAGGAACTCGGCCAGTTCGGCGTGGAAGTCGGCGGCAGTGGGGAATGGTCGGCCGCTCCACACCTTGACCTGTTCGCCCGTCCGCGGGTCGATGATGGAGACGTGCGGGTAGTTGTCGGGGTTCTCGTGGGTCCGGTTGGGGAAGTAAAAGGTAACGTACTCTTCGGCGTCGGGGAAATCCTTGTCGTACTGCAAAAAGATGAAGTTTTCGGCGACAATGTCACGGACCGACTTGTCCTTCCAGATGTCGCGGTTAAGGGCCTGGCAGTTAAAGTCACTCATGTCCTGGAGGTTCACCATGATCCACTTCTTGTCCTCCTTGCCCAGTGTTCGTGCCTCGTCCCAGCTCATGCGGGCCATGATGTCGTAGGGCGGTCGGAACAGGTCCTCGAGACGTCTCGCATGGGCACCATTTTCGTTGGCTTGGGACGGCGCCGAGGAAGCTGAGCGTTCGGGGTCGGACCAAATCTGCTGTGAAAAGGGCCCGCCAGATCGACCTGGATAGGTTTTTGTGTCAGTGTGGGTACTGGGTACGTTTCGGCCGGAATTGGGCTCACCAGGCTGTTGTCGCCTCCTCCGCAGCTGCTCCAGGAGGGCAGCTTCAACGCCGTTGTCGTCTCCGGTCCAGCCGCCGCCGGGAGCCACGAGGGTCTCGGTGGTGCGGGCAATAGGTGCCCGCACATCGTCGGCTCCGTGGCCTGAACCCGAGCCGTGGTTCTCCTGGTATAGCTCCTCCTGCAAGCGCTTGGCCATGGCCATATCCTCCTCCTCCTGGGCGATGGCGGCGGCCTGTGCAACGGCAGCGCGCTCATTCTCGTCGTTATCGGAGTCGTTGTCGAACTGCATGTCCTCGTCGTCGTCGCTGTCAATGTGGATGACGCCATCGTCGTCCTGCCGCCCGATGTTGGATCGCGGGGCGGGCGCAGAGCTGGCGGCGTTGGCCGAGAGCCCGGCCCCGACTCCAGAGGCCAGGTCCGGGTTCTCGTAAAAGAGCTCGATGGCGCGCTCAAAGTTGCCTGCCGTCATCTCGAGGAAGCTGCGGGCGACCTCCGGGCTCGCGCCCGTGATGGCGTTGAAGGTGGCAATGTTCTCGTCCATGGCGGCGTTGGAGCGAGAGCGGAAGTGGGAGGGCGAAAGTGGGAGAGGGGCAGAGGGAGAAGGAAGGGAAGAGAAAGAAAGAGGAGAAAAATGCAAAGGTCGTCTCCGGCACCTGGCAGCGTAGACGAGCGTTGCAGGGCAGGCGGGCTCGGGGACGGGGAAATGGGCTGCGTCGGGGAAAGAAAAAGAAAAGGCGGCGTGGAAAACGTTTGACGTCGGTGCGATGCTATCTTCAAGTACCGACCAGCGATTGGGCGGGCGGTGGGTGAGGGCCTCTGGAGATGCTGCCCCGCCTATAAATTCACAGATGGTGCAACCACCACGAGCAGCAGGGTTGTTCGTTTTTTTGTCTCACCTGGCAATGACGTGCGAGTGTGCGTGCGAGCCTGTGTCTGTCCTGTCGCCTGTCTCTCAGCTGTCGTTGGCGTGCACCGTGTCTCTGTCGACGCGCATCAATCCAGGCTCGAGAAGCAACCAGAGCTCCGATAGACTTATTAGTGCCAACAGGGTCGACCACTATCCGGCCGCGGCACACATCATAGGTCCCCCCCCACTCGACCCAAGAGGCACAGGCACCCAACTGCAGTGACGCAACCGTCTGGCCCCAAAAAAAAATTGCCTTGGCAAGATGGTGTCGCGGAAAATCAATTTACGCGACCGCCACCCTACCCTAAACCTCAGCCTGATCGGGCTCGGCAAGTCACTGCCGCTGCAGTTCTTATCAATTATGTGATGTATCGTATTGAATGCGGTTGGGGTTTTCATCCAGAACGGTTTTCCCGAGTTTTGTTGAGAGAAACAGTAGTGGTGCTTCATTAATTGGTAAATGCAAGTGCATCAATACATATATGCAGTACATCACAAGTCACTAATCATATCTGATCATGACATCACTGATTTTATGAAACACAACCAATTCACAACAAACGCTAGTATTTATAAAATTATGACATCCAGAATAGAGGCCTGCATAGGACAGTCTATCAACGCGATCTTAATAAACAACAAAAATACGGTCAGGTACGGCTCTATGCCAACTCAGCTAGAATTTCCTTTAGAACCTTTTGCACCTCCAATGAACGCTCTCCCGCCAACGCTCCCTTCACCATCCCCTTAAACTGCTCGATGCCCGGTCCTGACTGTCCAAACACGCCCCTAGCCTTTGCCTTTAGTGTAGCTCCAATTGCTTTGGCTCTCATCACTCGTTGTGGCTCAGTGCCGACATCCACCAGGTCCATGTCCAGGCTGAGTAGATATGTGACGGCAACGCCCTTGTCATCGTTTGCCGCCGCCGAAGGTGCCTTTGCGTCGTCCATGAGATCATGCACACACTCGTACCACACCTGGCGTTTGATGGTTGCGAATTTGGGGCTTGCAAGGAATGGCTTGAGAAGTTCAAGGACCTGGCTGACGACGGCTAGCGAGTCTTGCTTCATCTTCGCAGGGCTGTAACCGCGAGCAATGGCCTCGAGCCCGTTCGAGGCAGTCTTCTCCGGTAGGTTTTGCTTCGAGTCAACCTCCATCTTGTCCTCGTCTTTGAATTCCTCCATGTACGGTGTCACAATGTCCGCAATCTCGTTTAGGAGGTCAAGGTCATCCCGAGCCCTGGCAAATTTCCAAAGACAGCGGAATGCAGGCACTCGGTACTCTTCATTGTTTCGCTTAGCCTCTCGCAGTGCCACCTTCTTCATCTGGGCCGCAACCTTTGAGTCCGAGGTCCAGAGCGCCCGGCCCTTTTCGACAAATTCTGGATACGCCTCGAGTAATTTTTCCTTGCCGGGGAACGTCTTCAGCGCAAGAGTCTTGTCGAAAACTGGCCATATCTTGTTCAGATTGGCATCACTGATCTGCCCGCTTGCGTCACTGGCACTGGCAACGTCCTTCACCATGGCTGCGACTGTAAAAGCTCCGGTGTGTCGAAGCGCCCACTGCTGTGTATCCAGGCATCGTTCAACGAGACCTGCAATCTCCGAGACGTAACGCACGACGGTGCGACTGCTCCCAGCATGCTGGTTCCACACCTCCTGGAATACCTTGCTTGTGTACTCGTCCGTGTCGTGAGCGCCAAGATAGGAAAATGGTAGCAATTCCGTCTCGAGCGCAGTAAAGTGGTCGGGGGAGATTTTGGCCAAGGCCACAATCACATCCGACACCTTTTGGCGCTTAGACTCGTCCTCGGCGTTGAAGTACATGTTGATGAACCGCTCGCAGAATCGTTGCTTCCCAACGTCTGGAGCGCCTCTCATCATATAGGCTGTGGCGCGGGCATAAGCCTGGCTGACCTCATCGTTTTTATCCATGGTTTGCTTCTCCATGACTTGGAGGAATTTCGCAGCGAATGGCTTAATGTCGTTGGTGTGGCGGGTGAAGAGTGTGGTCAATACTCGGCTGCAGCCAATCTTGGTAGGCATACCGATGGCGCTCTTGATTGTAGCCTCGAGCTTAGGGGCAAGCTCGGCCATGACTTCGGCATCAATGAATCGGAGGGTATTTTCGATGGCCTCAGAAATGGGCGACCTGTTGACCATCTGGGAGCGAAGTTTGTCAATCTGATCTCGGCTATCTTCTCCAACCCTCTGATAATGGTAGTTGATTTGCTGTGGTTCAATGGAACTGAGCAAACCGAGAAGTTGGGAAACCATGTCTGCGATAAAAGGCTTGAGTGCTTTGCCTCCTTGCTTTGCAATTTTTAGTACCGTAATGGTCGCAAAGATTTGCACCTCCTGAACTGAGCTTTCAACACCCTTGTCTGAGAGCAGGAAGGGGAGGGCTTCTTTCATCATGGCCTGAGCAGCTGACCCATTGGTGCCCTCTTCAAGTTGCCTAACTAGGCCGTTCGAAAGTGTCATGCACAGCCGCAGAGCTGCTTCTCGCACAGTTCCCTTGACATCATCGAGGACCTTGAGTGCTGCTGTCCAAATGTCGCGATAGTACTTTTCATATTGAGGAAAAGGTCTGCCGTGGATCAGGTCGGAGATGGCAGCACAGCTTGCCTCTCGCATTCTCCACTCACGTCCGAGGATACTCTTAAGAAGATCGTCCAAGATGGCATCGAAATGGGTATCAATTACTCCGGCAGAGTCCTTGACGAGGGCCTTCCAGATGTCGTCCATTGACCGTTGGACATTTTGGTTAGGGTCAAACCGGTATCTGTAAAGCTTCGGGTATAGTTTGGGATCAATTTCCGAGTCTGAGAGGATGTTACTGAGTCCGAAACGACCGAATGCGGATCGAGTAGACCAGGTTGCGGCGTTTGCAGCCAGCGACATGAACTTGTAGACAAGCCTTTGGTCACCAACTTCATTTGCAAGGTTCACAATGTCCTTGTAAGAGGTGATGGAGTTGCCCTCGCCGGTAGGGAGAGCGCCGGGCTCGAACAGTTCCGTCTCCTGGTCGACCTTGAGTTGCGTGCCAGTACCGGTGAAAGCCGACACCAGGTCCTTAACCAGTGCGCTCTTAAGATCGGCATCACCTCGCTCGTAAACCAGAGACAGACCACGCGACGCTGTCTCCTGAACGAGCTCATCCCTGGCACTCAGAAGGCGCATGAATGCGGCCTGTGCCTCTCGAAGTCTCGATTGAACCTCTGTAAGATGAGAGCAGTATTGTACAATGCAGAAGAGCCAGATTCCAGAGGCCTTAAGAAGTGAAGGCTTTGTCGCTTTTGAGTCCCTGAAAAGCTTGTTAAGAACAGCGACTAATCTTGACTCCCGAGAACCAGCACGCTGATGGCAGCCGCGAGCCTCTACATCCAATGTGAGTTTCACGTAGTCAGAATCCCAACGAGCAATCGCTGCGGTGATGGCGTCGCCGACAGTGAATTGCACTTCTACTCGCTTGATCTCGTGAAGACTAAAGAGCTCTTTGAGTATGGAGCCCAGGACTCCATGTGACCAACCATCACCGTTTTCATCTGAACTTTGGTCCTCAGCAGTCTCTTCCAGACCAGTTGCTAGCCTTCCAAGGGCAAGGATAGCCTTCTCATTACCCTTCTTTGCTTGGGCTGCGAGCTTCTCGACGACGACTTTGATAGACTCGTTACCTTCACGTGGGGGAATAGCTAATCCGGCTGTCCATAGTTGTGCAAAGGATTCTAGTGCAGCATCGTGTAGGGATGATATGACGTTCTCGCCTGTGAGTAGCGAAGAAGGGTACAGAATCTCGCTTGGAAGAGGCTGGCCATAGTATACGCAACGCGAACATACGTGACTGAACGCGAGCAGGGCTCCCTCTGCAGCGTTGAGAGTAGGACCAACAGCCTTCTCGGCGTTATCAAACAATGAGTATAGCGTTTTGCAGCAGTTTTCGATAGAGTCGGGGTCGTTTGCAAGGTGTGCCGCAAGAATACCCAGGGCTCGGGCTCCAAGGGAACGGTTTTCCTTGTTGTTGGACTTGATTAACGGTAAGAGGTTGTTGCTGAATTTTGTCAAGAAGCCAAGAGCACCACCGGGGCTCAGGGATGCTACGTCAACGAAGCAGCGAATGCATTCCTCTGTGATCGGGGAATCCTCGACAGAAGCTCCGTCCAGACAGGCCTTTAGATAAAAGAGCACGAATCCGCTGTCGACGGTGTGGAGGTACGCGAGAATCTTTTCTCGAGTCTTGATGTCCGTCTTGACCCGAGCATCAAGGGTCTGCATCCAGTCTGGCTCAATTTTGAAGTCTTCCAGGGCGGTAAGGAACATGACGTGCTTGATGTAACGCAACGCGACCGGGAACGCGGCCAGTCGAGATCGCTGGAAGTTCTGAAACACTGAATGGGGCTGTTCTTGCCAGTCGGGCATTGACTGTGGCTCTGCATGTGAGTTGGGTTCGATCAATGTCCCAAAGAAGTTGATGACCATATCGCGCCAGTCAGGGAGAGCTGGACTGGTCTCAACGTGGGCAAAATAAGTCCATGGATCAAGGCCTTTATGTCCCTGTTCAACAACATCGCTTCGCTCATCTGACCTTCCACCAATCGCGAGAATGTCAATCCAGCGCCCGATGATGTCAGAAAATTTGAGGCACTGGTTTGCCCACTTGACAACAGCGTGTCGTGTGCTTCGGACAGCGGGTGGCTCATCAGGAAGAGTCATGTATGTGAGCAGCATCGTCTTTAATTGCTCGGCCTCCTTACCCGTTATGGCTGGCATATTTGCCGTCAAGCTAGATAGGGCTCCATCTATATTGACAACTGCATCGTGAGTCGGATCTTCTGAAAGAGATCGGAAGAGCCAGCTTGCCATATCTAGCCTCTGGTCGATTGGCATATCTGCACTTCTGGCTAGCACTCCGATCATTTCGTAGGCTTTTGATCGAAGAGTCACTTCATCCTGTGAAAGACCTTCAGGAATAGGCCAGCCCTGATTTTCGATGTATGTTCTCATCTCTTGAATGAGGGGAGATGCAATCGTGAAACTCTTTTGTGAGGGTCCGACACGGGCTATCCAGGAAATGTATTGAAACAGGGCCTTGTGGAGTTTGGTTCGCTCAAGAGCACTCGTAGCTCGCAGGGGATCATCAGGAGCGTCTTCCCAAGGCGCAGGAGCAAAGTCCAATTTTACTACAGCCATGACTTCCTCTGACATGGTGGCCGATGCTGTGGACTTGGAAAGCATGTTTAAAATTCGAATCCGATACGCAGCTGGCAGACTTGAATGCGCCTGGAATAGTTTTTTTATGAGAGTCTCATCCTCCATGGATACAGAGCTTCTCTTGAGAATCTCTTCGGCGGATGATGCCACTCTGTTGTCGAAACTTGACGCCGCGTAAATAGCAGGCAAAAACTTTTCCTCGTCTGTGAAAGCGCCACTGGCCAGAAAAGCCACGAGCTTCGCCTTGAGCTCCGACATGCGCTGAAAGACCTTGTGGGACTCAGGGTTCTCGACTGAGAGGAGGTCGACCTCCTGCTGTGACAGTGTTGGGTTTGCGCTGGCCCAGGTTTGAGTCCCAACTGGAGCCCTTAATCTGAGGAAGAGGTTGATGAGGTTGGCCAGATACTTTGCGTCGGCTTCATCTGACAAACCGACCGCCTCTCTAAAGTTCTCGTCGTCCTTGCTGCCTCTTGGAGGGATACGGATATCTAGCAAAAGTCGCAGAATTATGTGAAACATGGGACCAGCCCTGGATTGGCCTTCTTCCTTGGCGAACCCTTTCAGGGCCTTGGGAATAAGGTCTCTTCGGTCATCATCGTCAATACGCTCCAAACTATGTTGAATTCCGGAAAGGTCCAGTTGCTTGACCAATGGCGAGTCACTGGACTTGTACTGGTCAAGGAGCGCACCAACTGGCAAGATCACCCTGTAGTCGGGTCGTTAGTACGTGGCTACCGATTGTCAGAGATGGGGAAAGCGAGATCCATACTCTGGGGGCTGAATAAAAGTTTTCAGTCTGGCAAATATTTGGACCACCTGCGCCGTGTTAATGACAAGCCTTTTCGGAATACTTTCATGACGACTCACCTTCGCTCTCACTTGCGCATGTTCGCTGGCGGCCTTGAGCAGTACTGGGGCAAGGTACCGCTGCAGCAGTTGGTGAAGCTTCTCCTCCTTGTTCGCAACATTAAGAATTTTTAATTCCACACTGTCTAGTAGCTGCAATTCTCGCTCCTTTGTTGGAGGGGCCGCCATGATGCTCTGGTGGCGATGGCTGATGCTGGCGCGGGGTTGTGTCGTCACGGAGATGATGGGATTTGTCAATTTCACTTGGGAAACGCCAAAGAACGGAAGGACTGAACAAATATCACAGAAATTGGACAAGCCGGCTGAGCGATTACGACACTCACTCGCGACCTGGTGTAGGCAGCTCTTGGTGACGAGTTGTTTCGATGAACCTGGGCGGTGATCACGACTATGACTAAGCACATACGAGATACTGTAGCTTCAACTCAAGACACACGGTGTCACGTGACCTCCGATGCAAAAAAGCAAATGCAATGTTGGAAGGGAAAAATACGCATATTCTTCATAATACGACGATGATGATGAGTTTTTAGGTAGTAAAAAATTTGAGTGGGCTACACATATTTCATGATCAATATAGGCGTGTTCCGCCAACCGTCTTTTGCTTTTTGAACATGACAAACTTTGGCTTGCTGCGGGCGAGGTGTGTCGTCCTACGTCATACCTGTTGTCTGCAGCACTAATGTGATAGTTGATATTGTCAATTGCAAACTAGGAAATGGTCATATACCGATTTTGGAGGGGAATTGGGAACACGGCATATGCTCGATAGATGCTGCAGCATGGTGGCTTTTGGGTGCGGGAATTGGCGATCAGGTTACTGTATGTATGGCCTCTAACCTCAATCGACTTCCCGCATGGTGCACCAAGACCCCTATGCAAAAGAAGCCAACGGGAATCCTGGCGTTGTCTTTGGTGTGACCAATGTCACTGCGGTGTAGAAGGTAGCGGGTGCCCAATGCTACTCTGTGTGGACAAGGACCCCTCGTCGGCGCACTCCGGAGGGTGACATTTCTAATTCGATGGGCAACAACTGTTGCAGACGAGTTGCGAATCCTGCCCATCGTCATCATAGTCGGATCCAGTGGCATGCCTCGAGTGTCAACTCGGGCAACTCGAAGCCGGATTGGTCTTTGCACCCGCCTGACCGACTGAGTGGCCACAACCGGAAACGTCGGGAGACTCTGTTTGAGCTATACGATACCGGCTGGCAAGGAGGAGGCTAGGATCACCAAAGAATCCAGGCAAAGAGGTCACCGGCATGCTTGGAGTCCAATCGTGCGTCTTGCCTTGGGAATGCAAACGCTTTGTAATCGGATTGTGGCAGTGCCGCTCATTTCGGCAACCCGAGTGGGAAAAAAAAAAGACCGAGTTGAGAACCAAAAGAAAAGCGACTGGTAGGAAACTGCTGTTTTTTCTCGATTTGGAAACGAATAGACCGCTGTTGCTACGCCTTCTCCACTGTACATGATGGTTCTGACATGGGATTGCCTCAGCTGCACTAGAAAAATAGTGGAATTCGCTTTAGAACCAAGGGAGAAAGAAAAAGAAAGGCCTTTGCCATGTCACTGCGTGACTGACCTAAAGCAGCACTGAATAAGCAACGTTCCTGGGCAGAAGCAAGTCAGAAGGACATGGGTATGGGCCATCCATGGCATCACTGTGGAAAAAAGGGAAGGGCTTTTTTTTTTTGCCTTGGCGGGCTGAAACAGAACGACGCCCCGCCTAATAACGGCACGCCCCAGGCCCCGGACCCGGGCACAAGACGATTTGGATACCAGAAGGGCTACTAACTAATGCCTGTCAGAAATGATGTGACTCTTGTGTCATTTGCGAGCTAAAAATCTCAGCGCGTTTCCCTACCTTGTAAAAAAAAGACCGAATAACCCCAGAATTAGGAGCAAATCGTGTCAAGGCTCGTCGCATTGACACTCATGTGCCGCACCAAGTTGAGCTGACGTTTGTCACTGGACTATTTCAGATCCATGGGCTTCTAAAAATGGCCATTCGTCATCGGTTCACGGCTGAGCCTGAGGAATTGGTAGGGTTGCAAGGGATGCTGGACGATCTGCAAGCAGTATCCGGGGTCCTGGTTGCGACGAATGCGGCTGGATAGCGAGAGCAATGTGATGTCGACGCTCAGTTCTCGAAAAGCCAGGCTGCAATCGTGTCGATTAAGCGATTGTAAATGAAAAACCGACCGGGGCCCTTGGGAATTGACAACAATCCAGAACATCCAGGCGCCAGCTCCATTGGTCATGAGGGTTGTGTGCGCGACAGGGTTCATGGCACAGTAAAAGTGCATGTACTCTACTAGTCAGTATACCTATGTAAATTTTTTTTCCTCTCCCCGCGAGACGATGTTTGAAGCCGGATTGAAGCCTATCCCCCCGCGCTTCACGCCCGGGACATCCCTCAACCTCAAGGTAAATGATCACCTGAAATTGTCCAGTGACGTTGATCAGGCCAGAAATTTGTCTCAATGGTATCCCCGAAGTAGCTGAGATGTGAGGGACCTTCAATGCTTCTTTTTTTACTCGGTGAACCCGTCGTCGTAGCTTCCCCGGCTGAAATTAATGGCAAGCGTGTGGTATTCGGGCCATTGCCGTTCAACCTCATACCCTTGTGCAGATGCTGCATCGCGGCCAATGTACGAAATAATCTCTCACGTGTCGGCCAGATCCACCGGCACCAAAGAGCCCACATGCTTGGAAAAAGCTCCCATTTGCTCCTGATTCGACAGACCACTTGCGACGGCGCGCTGCGGCGCCACCCTTCCAATTCAAAAGCCATCCTATCCGGGGTCAGTGGAGGGGATGGCTCACCAGCAATCTGGCGACGGTGGCCCTCTGCAACCCGGTAGTAGCTTGAATGGCGCGAGGAGGTGAAATTCACACCTTGATTTTGTGGTCTCGTGGCAAGAAGCAAATCAGCACCCACCGCAAGGTTGGTTCCAAACCCTAGTGTTAGCTTTGGCCTGTTTGGAGTGATGGACCAAGATCTGGTCGAAGCCAGGACCCCAAGCCCTGTCCCTAATCTATTTGCTGGATCCACGCCACCGGCTCTCCTAAGACAACGCCCTGCGCACGAGGGCTATCGCCAGCGTATCACTCTGGGGTTCCTTGGACCTCGACACAAGTAAAGGGAGTTAGGTTGAAGGGGAGATTTGTGTGTCGAGCTTCATAGCGAGAGACTGTGTGAGACAAGCTGAGCTCATTGCAATCAAATTCAGACGCAGGAACATTTCATGCACGGAAGCGGCTCGAACACAACACGGCCTGAGCATCCTGTTCCAGCTGGGGTCTCAATTCATCATCCGCTCATCGACCTCTGCAACCCAGCGAAGCTTCATGGAAGGCCAATGGTAGATGGGACGCAACTAGCGGTGCCTAGATCGCCAGCTGAGGGAATGGACAGATTGACAGTGCCAGCTGTGGGGGCCAAGCTCGACGGCACGGCTCCGGATTCCTTGTGGCCACGGACGTTGGGAAAGATAGCTTGTTCGCTTCTGGGGCTCGCGCCGGGCCCGCTGTCTCGCTGTGTGGCACATTGATGCGACTGAGAGTCTCGGACGGCACGACCACGGCAGCTTGACACGTCCAACGGCTTCCCGACAAGTGACGCTGGCGGAGGCAAGGGGCCTCGGTGGATTGAGACACCAATTTCGGGCAGCCCTGCAATTGCTTCCCGCAATGGCCCAGCCCCGAGCTCCCGCGACGACAAACAACGAGGTCAAATGATGAGTTGAGACAAAGCCCGGATGGAGGTGCGTGCGCTTATGCGTACGTACCGTGGCCGCCTCTGAGAGTCAGCTCTCATGATCACATTGGCTCGTTTAGGACAACGAATTTTGCTGTCGTCCTGAGCTGTGGTAACCCTACCCCTTCATTCCATGCGATCGCCGGGTCAGAGCAAACTCTAACAATCGTTTTAGCGCAACGTGAAGAACGCTGGCGCTTTCGAATTTTCGATCGACGTTAATCATTCATCAGCCATTGAAGGTGGGAATGCGACCGCAAGTCCCCATTCTGCGAGTGAGATTACCGTTTTCACTCGTCTGGGGGGGTCTCCGCCATCCAGATGCGGAGTGAGCGCTGGTGACGCTCCAATTCCCTCCTCCGTTGTTGATAATTCGCCAGTGTGGTGGTAGGCTTAGGCACTGTCAGAGGACCATGGTTGTGGTGATCCCTCACTTCTCCTCCGCATCCTCCCACTATGCCCTACTTTACCTAGATCGGGCCGCTCGATCAATCAATCTATCCCATCTTCTTCCCAGACGCCCAATGATTTCATGATCCACCCAAGGCAGGGCTCTCATCACAGGGGTGCCGTCGTTCATCTCGCCCTGGCCGTCCTGCCTCCAGCGCCCAGCGCCCAGCGTCTGGCAGTGTGGCCAGCCTAGCATCGAGGCATCGAGTGCTCAAAATCCACAGCGGGTTAGGGCTCCATCTGGAGGCCTGATAGTGGCACACCTGCGCAGGGATAGCCCTGATTGTCGAAGCCACACCACCAAAAGTCTGCTCAGCGCAACAGGCTTTTGGAAGGAAAGCTTCCTCTTGTCCACCCGTTCTCAGCCCGCCTGAACCTTGCTCAGTTACTCCGTACACGGTACTTGGCCCATACTGTACCGAGGCCCTCGTGTTTCGTGCAGGTCAGAAATCGTTTGCCGGAACCAGGCAGAAAGGTAGGGCAAGACACGCCCTGCCAAACACCGCTAGCCCCATCGCGAGCCATAGCTGTAGCGCATAGCGCACGCCTGCCCTGTAGCCCGTCCCAGGCCCGCTGCCATTCCCTCATCGTCTTTGCGCATACAGTCTGTATGCTGTCGCGGTACTCGACCAAATGTCGATACGTAGGTACCTCTTACCGTGCGGGAGTCCTTCTTTGGCGCTGGAGAAGCCAAGGCGGCGGGCCCACAGTACCGCCTCCTCGTCCTTCTCCTCCCTTCCATTCTCTCCACATTGACGCACACACACCCATCCAGAGCACTCCCACCCTCTACCGCACCCACTCACACACTCACACGCTCACACGCTGTTGCGCATCCGCGTCCCCGTCGTCACTGTTCGTGTGGTTGTTTTCCAGTGCGCATCGCTGGCCTGTTTCTTCTCACTGATTTCCCTTTACCCAACTTTCCACACAGTTTTGCCCGCCTTTGTTGCAGACTTGTTTAAACGACAAGAAACGGCCTCTCGCGATAAAGAGGTCGCCGTCACATTTGGTGCCGTTGACAATTCTTTGGATTGCCACCGTCCGCCGACGCCGTTTGTATCCGGAGACTCCGTAGCTTCGGCCAGCTCGTCGATATTCGCACCCTGCAGCAGCTCCGTCACTCGCCAGTGGCACATCGTCGTGTTTCAGTGCCACCTTTAGCAGGCCCAGATCCCAGATCCCCTTGTCGGCGGATACGGCAGCGCACCCCCCTGCTCGATAATTTTCCCCTACCCTCGTACCCTCGTCCCCGCGCCCCGATTGTTCCCAAGACCAAGGCCCAAACAAGGCAAGGTTAGGAAAAAAAAGCTCTGTCTTTTTTTCACTGCCTCTCCCGCACTTCGACTCATCCCGCGACTCTCCTTCAACATCCCTCCCTTCCCCCCC
>NAGG01001931.1:0-11906 GCA_003031705.1 Calonectria naviculata
TTTTTTTTTTTTTCCTTTTAAAAAAAATATGTTTTTGGATGTTTCATCTTCGCCTCGTTTGTATTTTCATTTCCTTTCGGGAATAAAGAACCAAAGGTTGATTCGTCTTCGCCCTCATTAAACTCAACAAATATTCACGAGTATGCATCATTTGATCGCGCAGAGAATGTATCCAGTACCAAAACCCAGTTAGACACCTGCAGTCATCCACCCTTAAACGTAAAAATCACCCAAGCCCAAAAGTCCAATCCATGCAGTAACCATACCAGATGATTATCACCCGTCCGTTGCACCCTGGTAAAAATAAAACAGGTCGTCCATTTTCAATGCTTTTTTTCCTTCCTCGATTACACCAAGCCCTACAGGCTAGGGTTCCCCACATGTCGAGTTTGCCTTCGCCATCATCGAAGGTGAGGGTAGAAACCTAACAAGGGCAAGGACTCGGGATATTTAAAAGCTTCCATGTACAAGGCAGACCGACACTCCAGGGATATATACATTCATTACATGACGAATAGGAGGTTAGTGTCTACAGATAAGTCAGCATTGCAGTCGCATCGACCGTTGACAAGAGGGGCGCACCAAGAGGGTGGCTACAAGAGAGCTGCGGCTTTTGGGTGTAGCGAGTTGCGAGTTCGTCTCGAATACTGTTGAGAAGCTGGACGTAGCTCTGCTGAGGGTTCTTCTTGAGAGCAGAGACAAACGCCCAAGACATGGCGCCGGTAGCCTGCGAGGCGATGGTTGCGTCCGCACTAGAAGAGCCATTAGCCGCTGCTGTTGCCATGACTGAGCAAAGAAAACAAAGGGAGTGTGCCAGTGGGTAATGGGATCAAGCCTGGAGAGCAGGACGATCCAACGTAGCCCGTCGCCCCAGATAACAAGACACAGGCCCCAAAGGGCTGTTCTTGAAATCTGAGGCTTTGGCAGAAAATCCACTCTATGTTAGATACATGATTTTGTGCTGTTCTTCCCAAGAAAAAAAAATCCAGAACTCGAGTCTTCGCCGAATCCAAACGCCCTACACCATCGCTTCCGAAAAACAACAAACGACTAATATCTGACGCGTAAAGGCCGTCAATCCATACTTTGCAAAAGAAAAAAAAAAAGAAACTAATCCCAAAAATAATTGGAAGGCGAATGTGCCAAAATGAATAAAAAACAAACCGCAAGGATTTAAACGAAAATCATAGGACCAATAGGGAAGACATGAGGAAACAGGGGTACCCACGAAGTCTGATCGTCTTTGCTGCCAGACCACATGACGACATCGGCAGGCGAAGTCTTAGTGGCTATGGTACGGTCACGAGCATCATCACCGTTAGCAGCCTTTTTGATGAAGCCAAGAATATTGCTGGCCACACCACCAAGGTCACCCTGGCTGTATGAGGAAATAGCGCCCAACAAACCCTGGCCGGCCTCCTTGGCCAGATTGGGTTCCTTGAGAATGCCCTGAGTCGAATAGATGTATGGCAGATCGAGAGCAGTACCGGAGTGGCAGGAGTCGAAAATTGCAGTCAGCCTTACCCCAGCCTGCAGGGGGCGGACCATGATGCGGTGCATTTCATCATCAGTGATGTGCCCTGTCTGTCGGAAATCGACAGGGTAAATGACCTCATCATAGCCATCCTCCTCGTCACCGTCAAGGTCCTTGGTCTGTCCACCGTGACCTATGTCGATTAGCTAATTGAGCAATTGACAAGTGGAATAGATGCAAACCTGAATAGTGGAAAAATAGCGAATCGTTAGGCCGAGCATCCTTGACAAGCCAATGCATGGCCCGCAGGATGTTTTGCTTCGTCGGCTGGCTCATGGGGTTCTGCTGGTCGTCGGTGAGAATGACCATATCCTCGCGCTTATAGCCAAACTGCTCTGAGAGGTATGCCGTCATGTTTCTGACATCATTGATACAGCCGCGGAGCTGACCGCGTTGGCCAAAGTAGTTGATACCGATCAACAAGGCTTTTCTCCTGCCACTGCAGTTCGAGTATTGAAAGTTGTAGTTGGAGGGAGCGCCGTGGCCAAAACGCTGAGGGGCTGAGGGAGGGGCGGGAGGACCTAGAAATTCAAACTCAGCTCCCAGTCAATTATAGAGAATCGGGATCCGGCATGCTGGGCTAGTCGGAATAAAACATACCACCGGGTCGGTTATGGTAGTTGGGCTGGGGTTGAAAGTGTTGGCCGTGTTGGCCATACTGCTGTTGCTGCGGCGGTTGCTGCGGATGTCATGTCAGCTTTAGTCTCGGATCGGGTCTGACAGGCAGTTGCGGGGAAGGGAACATGATCGCACGGGGTGCGACAGGGTGTGTTTGTTCAAGGAAAATGAGTAATGTGCATGTTTGGAAATCGGGGATATGCGCACCTGATGGTAGCCGCCGTATTGTTGCTGCGGGTGGCCCTGCTGGTAACCGTAGCTGGGCTGTTGTTGATGGTATCCGTGTTGCTGAGGGTGGTTTGCGTAGGTTGGTTGCTGAGGTCTAAGAAGGCAGGAAAGCAAATGTCAGCAATAGCACGCAGGATGCGACACGATGCGGTCAAGGCGGCGTGTTTGGGACACGGAGAAGGAAGCCTATGGCGAGCAGGAGATGCGATGAAGGGGCGCAAATGGATGAGGGTTCTGGGAGAGAGATGGGGGTTCGTACGGGTAGTAATTGCCCTGGTATTGTTGCTGCTGCTGCTGTCCGCCGTAGCGGCCAGAGTGGTAGCCTGGGTATCCCGACATGTCGGGATAAGCAGAAGACGAGAGGGCGGCGAGAGAGAGTCGAGTGGGCGAAAGTCGTGTGGGAGACGGCTAGGACTGTTGCGAGGAGACTGGAGCGGTCGTCGGGAGGCTTTCTGGTATATTTTTTCCCTCTCAGGCAGCGGTGGTGTTTAGGTCAGAAAGGGCGGCAGCAGAAGTGGTAATATTTGGTGGTGGTTGGTGGAGGTCGAGGCCGGAAGTATGGCAATGAGCAGCTGGGCCTTAGTCTGGGCGCCAAGCACAACAGGCTGTGCACGATGCGGTAGTGGTGCTTGCTGAACCGGGGTATCGCAGGGTCGGCGGGGGCGGCGCGTGAAGCGTCAGATGGTGTGGGACTCGACTCGTCGCCTTGGACGGCGAATCTGTGGATGTGGGCGCCGGGGTGGCGGGTGATGATGGGCAGACGACGCGCGCACGCGCCACAGTCTTTCCGAGCTCGGGCAGTGAGGCAAAGTCTTTCAGGTGAACAAGGAACGCTGTCAAGCACAGTCCAGTCTGTTTTAGCTGGAAAATGTGGGATGTGGGCGGCGGCACAGGCTAGAGTTGTGCGGGAGAGGAGCACCCAGGAACACGGGGCAGGGGTCTGGATGCAGTTGGCAGCTGAACAACCTAGGCTAGAATATGCCGGACAGGTATAGGTAGGTATAGGTGACGATGCGGCTTGTATATTTCGTTTGAAAGGGAGATGGAAGGATGGAAGGATGGAAGGATGTGAATGTATGATGGGGAGCAGGAAGAGGCCAAGATGATGAGGGGGGACGGTATAATATTTGTAGGTCAGCCAGCATACATGACAGGCAGAGAGCCGTATGTCGATGTAGATGGGAATGCGACGTCTGAGCCCTGTAGCGAGCAGACTATTCAACGCAGCACAGGCAGCACGCGGCAATTGGCAGGGGGGTTGAGGTGAACAGCGCAGCCCAGTCTTACTTTCTGGCTTGGGCTTGTCGCCTGGTCCAGCATTGGACGGCGGAGGCGGCGGCCATGGCGGTGATAGTAGCAGCAGGCGCCTCGGGATTCATGACAAAAACGGATTGGATGGTGGGCCATGGCGAATGCAATCCTGACGCTGCCACCGGACGACTTGGCTTGACAAACACGCTCTCTACTCTTGACCATGTACACCGTCCCGTCCTCAATTGCTGCTGCAGTGGGTGAGAGGGGAGGGGTAGTCTGTGGCTTGCATGCTCGTTCAGACAAGAGGTGGACTCGGTGGAGTCGAGGGTGTGTGACAGCGCAAACCCGGAAAGGCGTGTGTGGGCGAGCGTTGGGTCCCAGCTCCGCGGTGGACTTTGATATCGTTCGAGTCGAGGTTTGGGGATTCATGTTGATTATACTTTTCATCATATGACCCTATTGCCGTTCAGCCCTCGGTTCTTATTACTAGCTAACGACGATGCTCGCCCAAGGCAGACAAAGGCCGGCTCTCCTTGAATCTTCTAGACGTGTTTTTAGCGCCCACTCTGTGACTCTCTTACACGCACAACGGCAAATCCAATTCCTACAGACACCTGACTTTGGGTTTGAGGAGCCACTGGGAGCGGCGGTGCCACCGCCCTGAGACTGTCCCGGATGTGTGACCATGAACGTCAAGCACGGAGGCCCAAGATGGTGTGGTGGCCCGACTAGGCTTGGACTAGACGATGAGGTAGGTCGGCGACGCGGGGGAGTGTGAGACATACAGACAAAGCAGCACAAGGCAAGACACGCAGGGAGATGATGGAAGCACGATACGACAGTAACCATCAATGAGGGGACATGAGAACCAGGAGGAAACTAATAATTGAAAAATAAAATAGAATAAAATAATGAAAAAAGCATAACATAAAATAAACAGAAAAAATAAGAAGAAGATGAAGGCATTGGGCAATGTCATTGCCATGGGGAGTATGAAACGCACTTGACCTGTTCTAATTGTTGGCCTAAGTTACGGCAATCATAGTTGTCACATCACTCACACGAGCAGGTACACACACATGCATGTATGGAAGCATGGCCTGGTCATCAATAGCACAGCCCTCACCCCCGTCATGTACCTCCCCCCTCTACTGGAGACATGCAAGCATTCCAAGCAAATAGTAGCACACCAGAGAGAGGGAGAGAGAAAAAAAAATTAAAGACGACGTACAGATGACACTGCCAAGACGGAATAAAGCCGGCATTGCCTCATCACCTTTCTAGATATGTCACCAAAACAGTGCACGGTACTGCCGCCCATGATTGTGCACTGCCCGAGCCTTGACGGTTGAGCCGAGCAGGCAATTGAACCCAATTTTACCAGGGCTAGCGTCAATCGTAACTGCCACGTCCAGGTGTCTCCAACTCGGTATGTTACAATGTCATTTGGATTTTCCGTAGCATGTACGGATCGCCGATACCCAAATTGACTGGCCCTCTTTTCACACTTGTCTATGTCCCCACTCTCCATTGTGTCATCTTGGCGCCCATGCGATTTCAATTGTCTAAGTGGGGTGGGTATCGCCATGGGACACTTTCAGGTTTTCACGAGAGAGAAATTGTTTCTATTTAACCCCAGTCGGAGAATATCGTCAATTGACGGCACTACAGCGGGCATACAGTAGCAACGATCTGTCCCCTCCCTGCGCGGATCTCCAGTCCCTGACTCCGCTATTGACAGGGACATCTTATCAACTCACACCCGAGCCAACCAACAAGGAGCAAAGACGGGACGATTCACGCAGTCCAACTTCCAAGGGGTGGGGGGACCGATTTTTTTTTTTTTTCTTTTTGTTTTTCAGCCATTTCTGCTTTTTCTGTCTCTCAGATCCCATCCTGTACTTGCACTTCTTCACCTGGATTTGGCAATTGTCTACTCCTTCTATCTCCGGTCGAATCAGATTGGCTTGGGATGTTTCTGAGCTGCCGAGGCCAAAGAAAATATACCGAATGCATGTAACATAGACATTTACAGTCGCCTGGGAGGGATGAGCCACTGTCCTTTAGTCTGGAACTTCTCGTAGTCTCATTCCATGGCTGGCTGGTATGGGTTCTGTTAGAGTTGCTGGGTAAAAAAAAAGGCTGAGCTTGTTGAAGCAACGTAGTGGCAGATGGCTTCCACAGATGTTTCCGACACCATCCCGCCCCTTCTTACAGGTGATGGAATGGTACATCCGCATGTTCACCACAGCCCGATCCTAATTTAGCCTGCAACACGGGGGACCCGAGAGAGCAGGATAGGAAGGCAAGGCGGTGTAACATTTCGATATTCGGCATCAAGTTTTGATTGTCAGAAGAGTTCTCGACATCCCTACCCTACATACCGATAACTGAAGGTGCCGTGCGTGCTGCGTGCCGTGAATTTACGTGCACGTTTTCCCGCGCCCTCCCTAGTTTGAAAAAAAAAGAAGGCATGAGCCACCATAGTCCTATGCTAGCGAACCAAAAGCTCTGGTTTTGACCCTTTTCTTACGCACCCCGGAGCTAATCTTCACAAACCCTTGCCCGCCCTGGGACGATAAACTTCGCAGAGATCGCACCTGCAAGGCCAGCAGCAGCTGCCGGCGCCCCGCCCCCATTGCATTTCCACCCCCTGCTCTGGCGAGAGCGCCAGCGCGCACCTTACCAACAAGAGCTGGGACTCCCGAGACCAGCACTGAACCAAGGCTGCGCCGACTCCAACCTCCCGCTCCGGAGCCATGTCAGAGAAGAGCAAGACGTCCGAGACGGTCGGGTCGGGTAGTGCCGGTTGACATGCCGCCCGCGGCCGCTGGGCCATGTGTGCAGAAAACGTCACGCCGTCCCAGGAATTCGATGAACACATCCCTGCCAGGCTGAGAAGGTGGCCGTATCCACTTTTTATTTTTTCCTGCGTGTCTGGTACTGCAACCCATGTTTTCTTTGTTTTTGGTTCTGGCATGCTTTGCTTCCATTTGCTTCGCTTTGGTTGTCGCCCCCGGCTCCGCGCGAGCGACGGCGATCCCGATGCGGCTTATTTCGGCGGGGTTCCGAAGCGCTGGGAAGCGACACGACATGACGTGACATTGTAGGCGCATCGGTTATCAGTAAGTGGTGTCTCCCTCCACTGAGTGACTACGTCAACTGCCAGCATTTGTAGAACCTACCAGCACGGCTCATCAACATTTGGGAATTGGCAAATTGCTAGGCTGAGGGCTTAGGATAGACAGACACCTAGAACGTTTGTACACGTAAGAAAGCCCTTGCAAACTCGACTACTTCTTCCACATTCATCGAACCATGGCTGCTTTAAACCTTGGCTGAGAACAGTATGGAAATTAAGATACAGATAATCAACCATGCATACCGACGGCACTAGCAGACGGGAAACCTTGGGCAGTCCGATTTTGCTGGCAGCAAACCCTTTGTGTGCAACATGCCACCTCGAGGACAGCCAGTCACGGGAAGGGTTAACGACGACGGCGTGTAAATTTCCGATAGACTACCGAATTCTGCATCTCGACAGTCCCAAGTAGGAAAGGGTGGCGGGCAGGCCGAGAGCTGAAGTGATGGAAATCGGCCAATCGCAGGCGACGAGACCCCGCTATCACAACGCCTGCAAGCGCAAGGGAATGGGTCTGAAATTGTTGGGTCGTGGGTGCCGTTCCTCACGCCCCCGGCTTTGGCTGTGGGGTTTCAGCGGAAGACAAGGGAAAAAGGAAGAAAAAGAAAACAGAAGCAAGAAAGTTACATGCATGGATCTCTACTGGCTCTGGAGACGAATATGCGTGGGCGGGTTGCACTAGACTTGCGTGTTCAGCCCTTGGTCCCTCAGCCACGCGGTTTCCCAACTACCGGTGGGATTCGACGAGAGGAAACCTCCCAAGAGCTCGGACCAGCCACGGGAACCAAAGCGGAAAAAAAGTGTGGCTTGGATTTGCGCCGTTGTGTGTTGTAGTTCGCCCGAATCCATGGTGTCGGAACGGAGGGAACTATTCAAAAGAGCCCTTGTCCTGGACAATGCTGATCTGAGTGGAAAAATATATAGACTAAACTGACGAAATGCTTGAAAGCTTGAGTTTCGGGTTCGTGACCATGTAAACTGAGACTTCAATGGTATTCGTTGCGGCCCTGTCAAAATGTGTTTCTCGCTTGCCCTTGAGCCGCCACTACATGTTATCCCCCGTATCACAAGCCAGAACATCACTTTCAAACCCTTGAATCTCCCCGCTTCTCATTTCACTGGCATCAAATCCATTTGCTCGCCTTCGGCATGGCCTACCCGAACCTGGCTTGTCGTCCATCTCCGACTGGCTGAGAGACCACATGTCAACACCATTCCATCCAACCACTTACCTCGCACACAACCCTTGACGGGCGAGTAACGAGGCCATAGTCCGTCTCTCTCGTTGGTTCAGGGCCCGAGCACCCACCCTGGTCCCGTATGCATGCCATCATCATACAGCAGCTCTGCTGTGGGCACGCACCTACTGCACCCGCCGCACGCACAGCGGTCAGCTACTGCACCATGACACCCCGTTCTCAGCTCAGCATCTTCCCATCACCCCAGATCTTCAGCTGGGACCGTCTCCTTCGTCCTAACGCAATGCAATCCACACTCGTCCCGTGTATCTGGGTCGGTCCAGGGAGAGGAGGGGAAAAAATAAGACCCAAGCTTCTCAGACCCTCCATCTCGGGCCTGGCCGATATGTCACCCACCAACGTGTGCGTAGCCTTTTCTCATCTCACCCCGTTTTGCTGACTCTTAACTAATGCCATGATTCCAATGAAACGTGGGATCTGTTGTAGCCCTGCTATGAAATTCGTGTGATCCGATCCCTGCCAGCCATGCCTTCTTGACCCGCCGTCATGACAGGTCCCTGTAAGCGTCAGTATCCCAGTATGCTGCACCTGGGACGCACGCCCCTTGATTCTACGGTCTACCTAACCCGTTTCTGTGGTTACTCTTCCCCTTTATGCAAGGCACGATTGGCTTCGCCCCCGCCTGTTGCTATCTCTGGGAACGGCTTAGTGGCCGAGTGATTTCCTGAATATTCTGTTGGTAAACCAACGGAGCAGACTGATGTCATGACGAATCTGGAAACACCGCCCCTTTGCTATGTATGGATAAAAACTCAGAAAGAAGAAAAAAGCCTAGGAATTGCGATAAAATGGCTTTGAATTCATAGGTAGGCATAACTGATACACTTTCTCCTCGCTCCAGGACACTGGGCCTAAAAATGAGGACTCTAGCGAACTCTGTGAGAGAATAAGGGAGAAGTATTGTGATACATTGCATAAAGATATGTTTATTAGAATCAACAGACATTGTTGAGTGAGATTGTATGTCTTTATTGTCTGGGAAACCTACGAGGGGGCAGTTCATCATAGGCCTCCAAGGTCAGCGGATCAATGCTCGCCAAAGAAGACAAATCGGGGTCTGATACCGGTGCTTATGCACGTATTCGTTCGAGTGTAGACTATATTATAAAAACTTCTATTTTTACAATTTTAACTACTCTTGTGTATTTCCATTGCTGCAACAATAGCCTGCCAAGGGAGTTATTGAGACTTGGCCAAAAGTAGTAACTATATTCATCCATAAGTCAAATGAAATCGTGCCGGAAATCATAATTCATTCATGAATAGATGACGAAGCGATACCCTCCAAGCTTTGTTCTAACATCTTGAATGGAATACTTTTCAAACTCCCAGTCTCAGAATGCCACCCTCAACCAATCTAGGATAACAGAACCAACCCAGGCAGCGTGCAGCCGGACAGACTGCTCGCTTTGGCGAAAAGAAATAAAACCCGCTTTGCTAAATATTGGAAGATTTTCTCAGGAATCGTCCATATTGATATCCTCATCTGTACTCCCGCCTTCCTTTCTCATCTGGTACGCCATCATTGCCCAAACGAGCTTCATGGCTTCAAGACGTTCATCTATCTGGAAGAGGTCATACCAAGGACTTCTCCAAGCCTCAACCTTGCCCCAGCTACGCCTGGTAGTATTTGTATCGCGGGCTCCATCCAGTACCTGGAGGAGACGGTTCGGCACCCGCACCCTGAGAACTGAGACGTGGTGGAATAATGAGCTCACCAAGAAGATGTCGTCGTAATCAGCATCTCGGATCTTGCCAATAGCCTCGTATTGAGCCTTGCGGTCCCACGTAGCGGCTGGGACCCGAACCATGCGGTAGTTGTCATAGATACTCATATTCTTTCGAGGTTTCTTGGAAACGGGCATAGGTAGACCATCAGCGTCGCTGGGTTTGGTGTCCTTGTCACCTTGGATAGCATCTTTATCAGCCTCGCGCCCAATAGGGCCACCTGGACCGCCTCCCCAACGTTTCGCTGTCGCCCACCATTGTCCTTCGCCAAACCGCTTCTCCGTCTTGCCTTCACGGGCACGATGCTGCGCCGTAATCAGGGCCGCGACGATCTCTCGGGCAAGATCAAGAGATTGAGCCGTCTCCAAATCTGGGCTAGCAAAGTCAGTTGTTCCTCGTGCGCTTACTGCAGCTACAGGCCCATAAATGGTGCCTGCCCGAGCAGCTTCACGAGTCATTGGACTTTGGAAGATAAACGTACACCCAGAAGGACAGTAGGATTTACGAGTTTGGCGAGCACCCTCGGGTGAGCTGAGGTGAAGACGAGGCTCTAGACGTGCCGGGGCTACGCTGCAGCCGAAATCATAGGCAACGAGCTTGACAAAAGCTGTCATCAGACTGTTGCGATATTCAGCTGGCATGGAATTTCCCGCAGCAGTGCGGAAGACTTGGTTTGCATCATCCTCAGTGGCACCCTTTGAGTTGGACTCGCCTGACGAGGAAGTAGAATCGGCTGGGATGGCTTCTGGGGAAGGTGGAAGTTGAGGTGGCTGAGTAGGATCATCCCAAAAGGTAGTAAAGGCCTCAAGACAGCGAAAAAACTCATAAGCGTTGCCGAGTCGAGCCTGTTGCTTCCCCTTGGGGGGCTGAATCCTTCGGACCGTGCGGAAGGCGTCTTCATTTATATGCGACAGCTCCCTTTTGCGTTCAAAGTAAACCTGGCATCCTGGAGTGAGGTTTCCATTTCTCATGGGACGGCGGGTAGACTGGTTCTGGTCCCGGGATTCGTCCATGGACAGCGAGTCCCATTGCTTAAAGTTAGGGATGTGCGATGGGTCAGGGATGAGCTCCTCGAGTTTCGCATCCAGATTCAAGTTGAGGCCAACGGCGGAGAAGCCTGGGGCTCCCAGGGCACTAACCGATCGGCCTGTATGCTGGAGAAGCGAGGCGAGGGCGGCGGGCGGGTCGAGGGGATCATCCTCATGGGCAAAAGGCTGATAACGAGGGAGATTGATTGGGGTTGGTGGCGGGATGTCCTTGGGATCTACCCTTGTCTTGGCGGGCAAGCCTGCTAGTGGGAGTTTAGAATATCGTCTTATTCCTGGTGCGAGTTTAGGAGTGCGGGGCAGGGAAGGGTAGTTCTCGTATGGCGGATGACAGGTGTGGCTTTGAAAGTGACAGAAGATTTGAGAATGAATGGGTAGTGAGCAGGGGGTTCAATGAGAAACGGATGTGACGCAGGAAAATTGAACCGAAATTGAGCGGACATCTTGTTTGTTTAATTGATTGCTTGATTGACTGATGCTTAAAGTAGATGATGGGATAGAAGAGAGAGGCCGTTGATGCTTACCAAAGGCGGTGAAGTTGCCAAACATGACGGAGGAGAGACGGCGATAGCTCTGGCGCGAGCTGGATTGGACTGGATTGGGCCGAGGGGAAGGGGCAGGAACAGGAGCAGGAACACCGAGAGTAACGTGGGTAGCGTGGGACGTGGATAGGAGGTGTGACGGAGCACACAGACGAGGAGGCGGGACGGGAACGGATTGCACGCGCACAAGCAGAGTAGAGCAGATGCAGACAATGGGTGAGGCGAGGTGAGTTTAGGCAAGGTACCAGCTATCCAATCTCAAACCAGCCCAGCTCAGGCACGGCGCGCACGGGAAGAGGGGGTTGGATGGACAGGACGGGCGAGCGAGCCTGAGGGTTGGCGTGGAGGAACGAAAAAACGAGACCACCACGGCGATGGCGGCGACGAACAGATGGGGGAGGGAGGGGGCGAGCGGCGCCCACACAGCACACCAGAGTGAGGTGGAGAGATACACAGGCTCACATAGGCTCGCACAATATACACGCGGACACAAAGCTCTTCAGCGACCACAATGCGGACATACAGCCCTGCACAATTGAGGAAGCAGCCCAATCC
>NAGG01001942.1:0-15062 GCA_003031705.1 Calonectria naviculata
CCGAAGAAGCGTTGAGAGAGAAGGAATTAGTGTGCCGGGGCGCCGGCCTCCTCGAAGAGCATATGGCAGATTGAAACTGCCAAATAAATATATGTCCGAATATACCGGAGTAGTGACATTCATGATTAATTCAACTTGAATATAGCCTTGAATGCAAAGAATTCGCCCTTGGGTGGACCTTTAAGCCCACAAGCGAAGCATAGGTGTAGTGGATTACCATTAGCTGTACCCTCTGGCTTGGTCATTATTCCCCGGCGAGAGAGTGCAATACATTGGCTAGCAAGACGAGGATTTCACCGGGAGTAAAAAAGCGTGTCGGATTTGCCTTGCGCTCTCTCGAATGCATCTTTTCTTGACATCCAAATACCTGTACTATAAAACAACGGGTGTATTCTGTGGATGGCGAGAACCTGAAACGTTCCTTTCCTTTCTTAGATTGATATCCTCCAGTGTACTAGAAACACCCGGTAATAATGGGTGATCTTTCCAATTATGAGCAGCATGTCAACACTGAAAGAGATACCAGGGAACATAATAATCGCATCAAGTTACAGGCACAAATATATGAAAAGAAAGCCCGTGATGAAAGGCATACATTGTTGCAGCATGATATATGTCCGTAAATGACCACCAAATATCGGTGCTCGCTTACTCGACATATCGGATACCATATAAGCGTGAGACGCTACTGACATGAGAACATTCTTTTCCATCTACGGGTTACGCTCACAACCAATACCGAGGGGACAAGATACGCGCATGTCTGCACGCATGCAGCTGGAGCATGTTTGGTCAAATGGCCGCGAGGGCGGAGTTGATTACCCCAAATGTAAACCACCGTTTCCCTTATGATACAGAACACCCAAAAACAAGACCAGATTCCGTTGTCATCATGAACACCCTACATAACCACGCGGAACAACAATTGCGAATGCCCCCAATATTCGTAACAGACATGGAATTATTAAGGCGATTAACCACCGAAACCGTAGAGAGTACGGCCCTGTCGCTTCAGAGCGTACACAACGTCAAGCGAGGTGACAGTCTTGCGCTTGGCGTGCTCAGTGTATGTGACAGCGTCGCGGATGACACCTTCCAGGAAGGTCTTGAGGACACCGCGCGTCTCTTCGTAGATCACTGATGTCGGTTAGTGGCGATCCATCGCGATACGAGGCGCGGGCACTTACTGGCGGAAATACGCTTGACACCGCCACGACGCGCGAGACGTCGGATAGCGGGCTTTGTGATACCCTGGATGTTGTCACGTAGAATCTTGCGGTGACGCTTGGCGCCACCCTTGCCAAGACCCTTGCCTCCCTTGCCGCCTGCAAGTGTTCATGTCAGTTATACTCGTTAGATATAGACGTGTTGGGCTTTGTGTACGTGCTTGCATCACAAGCGACACCATAGGGCAGATATGCACACTGGGTTTAACTTACGTCCAGTCATGTTGATGAGTAGTGTTAATGTTTGGTACTTGAGTGTGTAATGTGGTGGATGCTGTTCAGAGCCTAGGAATGTCGATAGATGGAAGGTCTGCCGGTGGAAGGTGGGAGTCAGCCAGTTTAAGTACGAGTGGGCCAGATTCCAGATCAGTTGGCGTTGGACCCACACTTGTGATTTCGACCCTTGCTCGACGCGATGCGACGACAGACGCGAATTAAAAATGTGTGGCTAGAAAAAAAAAACACGGCTTCCATGTCGCGATTTTTGGCCGTCTAAGTGGGGCGTCTCCGGTCCAAACTTATCCAATCAAAAAATTCGCCCGATCAGGCCCCACTATAGCGCGTGGGCGCTCTATCACTTTACAATCACTTTGCTGGATTAAGTCAGTCACTGTAAATGGTGCTGTATAGGGTATGTGTGTGTAATTAAAGGTCCTGTGACAATGAACTTGATGGCAATGGTGTTAATAGCTTGATGTGGCGCAAATTATGTTTATACTGGTGTTTCTTGTTTTTAAATCCTAGTTTCTATCTGTATGTGCGTTCTCTACAATCGAACAGAATGCTAGCAATTTTGCCCGTAAACAAATACATCATACCAATAAGCAAGGAAGAGAAGGAGGATGGAGAAAAAAAAAAAAAGAAGAAGCCTTCCAAGGCAGTGTCACCCCCAATATAGAATTCATCAACATCCTACTAGCAATACCGTCAATAGATGTAAGGCCATTGATTAGGTACTTAGTTATCTATACATGACCTTACACAAAAATGAGCTGCAACAGCGCAGACGTCACGTCGAACATCAGAGGCTAGGATTCAACAAGAACATCACCAGGTGCTGAGCTGCACGCTAGAGAAACTCATGTCACTTAAACTAACTACGGATGTACGGCTGTCAGTTAACGGGAACTCCCCGGATGGAGAACCCACTCTCCATATGCGGAGTCACTGGCAGAGCTGGGTGTATAGAGGAGAGGGTACAGGTACACATGCTGGGAACCCTGAGGTACCACTCAAACGCACTTCGCGACGCGTATATCGCCGACGCGTGTAACAAGCATTTGAGGGCCAGAAAATAATAATGGCTGGGACTAGGACCTCTCGCCACCTCAAGCAGGAGGCAGTGGCAGGGACAGTGGGGTGGGCTATTAGAAAAAAAAAAGGTGGAGGGAGAGAGATAATTCTGACCAATCAAAAATCGGCACCATTGTGGCGCCCATTTTCCAATTTTCCACACGCCAAATCGGGACACATTTTTGGTGGGTGATTGCGTCCAAAGTCAGGCACCCCGCGCACGGTCCACATTGCCTCAGATCAGCCGCGCCGCGTTCACAGGGCGAGTTACGGGTATTAAAGCACTCCCCCCGCCTGCCCTCTCTCTGACTTTTCCCTTCTGCATCACACACACCCACTCTACAACCCTCACCCCCAACAACCCCACTACAACAACAACAACAATCATCATCATCAACAATGGCTCGCACTAAGCAGACCGCCCGAAAGTCCACCGGTGGCAAGGCCCCCCGCAAGCAGCTTGCCTCTAAGGCTGGTGAGTAATTACCCGATACAATACTGCAACATCACACTGACCCATCGTTCACAGCCCGCAAGAGCGCCCCCTCCACCGGAGGTGTCAAGAAGCCCCACCGCTACAAGCCCGGTACCGTCGCTCTTCGTGAGATCCGCCGATACCAGAAGTCGACCGAGCTTCTCATCCGCAAGCTTCCCTTCCAGCGCCTCGTGAGTACACCCATCGGCCATACAGCACATGGCACATGCTAACAACAACAGGTTCGTGAGATTGCCCAAGACTTCAAGAGCGACCTTCGCTTCCAGTCTTCCGCCATCGGTGCTCTCCAGGAGTCCGTCGAGTCCTACCTCGTCTCCCTCTTCGAGGACACCAACCTCTGCGCCATCCACGCCAAGCGTGTTACCATCCAGTCCAAGGACATCCAGCTTGCCCGCCGCCTCCGTGGTGAGCGTAACTAAATCGATTCTGGGGATAGCCGGGGCGGTTTATGAATTGTTTTGACACGAATGGATATCACATGGTTTAGGGGGATAATCATGGCGTTTACGAAGAGAACCTTGCTTTACATTACAGTCGGGATGTACAATACTCCAGGCAACCAATTTGGTAATGCCGAATGCAAACGGACAACAAATCTTTGATTACACATCGTTTCCCTCTAGTACCGACATGCACCGTGAATAGACACACAATCGCGACATCGTGATTAACAGACATGACAGCCAAACCGTGATGCAAATGACCCGGCAGTCAATGCGATCCAGAGACACCGTGCCAGCCGTGCCAAAGCTGATGCGTGATCAGTTTGTTGTGTGACATTGTGACACGTTTTGCTATTTGTGTGTGTGCTTAATTGGCCATCGACATATAGATCATCCCAAGGTCGTAGGGATCTAAGGATGGTATGGGTGCCAACCAAGGTCCAGGTTCATTGTTTTTCAATGTAATTAATCTACGTGATTAAGTGCATAGATTTCAGGCACAAACAGGAAAAGATAGCAAGGCCCTTCACTCATTGAATTGAGTGGTGTTAGATACTTGAAACATACTAGATGGACTAGGATATCTTACCCAACCCAACCCAATCCAAATAAATGTTCAAATTGGAAAAATGGGCTAATTTTTTTTGTTTGTTTATTGATAAATGCGTAGCCTCAGCTGTGAACATGGTGACCCAGATCAAACGGTAAAAACCTGGTAGAATTAATTAGTTGAGCGAGTCGAGATGGATGTTGAGGGTATGCAAATTGGGCGGGTTGCTGGTTGGTATTGATATTACCCACTGCAGCAAGAGATGGAGAAACAAACAAACAAATTATAACTGGTGCGTAAATATCTGAGAGGGACGAACGTTTCGCGTGGTTTGATAATACAAGGACGCTGAAGGATGGCGATTTGTTGTGCATATACAATCAATTGTTTACATCTAACATTATCTACAAAACCCAATCTACGCCAGAGAATCAACATGAAATGTTGGAAGCTGTGCCAATACATCAAAACCACCCGTGCCAACTTTTCCCAGTTTGCCCAAAACCAGACGACTACTGGGTGTCGTTAGATCATCCCAGTCACCGTCCAGCACAGCGTCCTTGAGGAACGCTAGTGTCGTCTCGAAGCTCATTTTGGTGAACGGACTAACATTGCCGTTGAGACCCATGCGGTTGAATGGCGTGAACCCACCGTTTCTCGTCATATAGTCCGCAATGAGGTTTAAGTGCCGGTTGTCCACTTTGATGCCGTGTCCCCCGAAGACTCCCGCCAACTCCTGCACAATGTTCTGTCGTGCTGCCTCAATTCCATAGACGTCTAACACAGCTGCAATATCGTTGGTTTGAATGCGATTAGGATCAATGAAGTCACTATATCTTTGCATGGCTTGTAGGTTCACACCACTGGCATGAATCGCCCTCTTGCCATCTTCCACGACGAAAGTGCATGCCCCTACCCCTGCAATTTCTTGAATCACAGTCTTTTTGACTGCTTCCTGAACCAGGTTGAGCATCAGGACTTTGGGGATGGCCGAGTCGAATTCCAATGTGAAGGAGCATTTGCCTCCGGTCTTGTCATCGCATTGGAAATCGGTTACTTCTGCGTACGCCTCGAGAATACGCTCAGTACGAGCCTTGGCCGACCAAGAAGAACCATTCTTGTCTTCTTCATCTTCATCATCCTCATCGACACCGGCGTCGGGATGAGGGCTTCCCCCAAATCCTTCATCATCCATATCATCCGCAGCTGCGTCCCTCTCCATGGTTTGTTGAATGACATCGTCCTCATCATCATTGGGTCCATATGAGACTGCCTCACTGCGGTTTGCTCGCTGCTTGGCGTTTGTGGCGTTGTCGTCATCATCACCATCATCGTCATCATCGTCTTGGTTTGCCTCTCTCTCTGCATTTGGAACGGCCGTCTCAACTGTACCAGCCTTTACCCCAACCTCTGGTGTTGCCATGGTGGACTGAGATTGCCGTTTCTTGATTTCCTTCTTGATCATTGCTAACAGGCGACGGAGTAGTTTCTTTTCGACAGTACCCATGACGTCCGAGATGCTGATGGCATATGTCTTTGTATACTCTTCAGACGGGAAGAACGCCATCTGAATATTATAAATCTTGGCCATGCCGTACATCTTGCCACGTCCAACCTTTTCCTCGACAGCCAAACTATCCAATACGAATCCAAGCGGCAGCACTGAGATGGACTTGGCAAATATCTCGGCGTCTGCGTCAGACATCTCATCGATGGGGTACAAAGACATTGAAGGAGTAGAAATGTGGTTACTCGCCGTCATCAAAATTTCTCTGAGTCGTGGGATACCGAGCGTGACATTCTTAGCTGAGTGACCAGCCAAGTGAAATGTATTTAGCGTCATCTGGGTGGACGGCTCGCCCACTGACTGACCTGCCACGATGCCTACGGCCTCTCCTGGTTCGACAAGCGAACGTAGGTATTTCATTGCGAACAGCATCTCGGCATTCTTTCGGTTGAGGCTCACTCGGGACAGAGAATGTTTATTCTTGTCCGACTTGTCCCGCACTAATCCATCCTTGTTTCCCTTGAGATAGCTGGTCATGGTGTTGTAAAACTTCTCAGAAGTTGCAAATGCCGTAGTGGCTGGGTTAAAGAGGCTGGATATAGGGTCTTGGGCCTTGGGGTCGTGCAACTTGGAGTGTTTAACTGCCTTCTTCATGTACTTGATAATTGAGTCGCGATTGGCGCCCAATCGCTCACCGATACTGGGATCGTACTGAAGTTGAGCAGCCTCTGATGTGACATTTTCAAGGATAAACTTGAAATCGGTCAGGTATTTTTGCTTGGTGACATCGAGACCATCTTCTCCATAGAGGAATTGAATCATTGACCCATCGGCATCTCGTACAGTGGTATCGTAAGCAACTGTAAGACCTTCCATCCCCTTGATCACACATCTTTGAAGGTAACCTGATCGAGATGTCTTAACGGCGGTATCAATCAATCCTTCTCGTCCAGCCATGTGATGGAAATAGTACTCCTGGGGTCGGATACCTGTCAAGAATCTATTCACAATGTAACCACCGGCTCTGGCGTGGGTCTCGAAGGGACGGAAACAAGGCAAAGACTTGCCACTGACCATCACGGGTACTCGCCGTCCTTCCAAAACTTGCTGGCCAAGATTGCATGAAATCAGGGATGCGTTGACTCGGGATCCCTTTGCACCAGATGTTGTCATGGCCTGCATCTGGTTCTTGGGGAACGGCTTCTCTAATCCGCTGGGCATACATGCTTTTTGGATGGCATCGGTGATGTCTTTAGTTCCCTGATTCATCAATAAATCCAGGCCCTCCTGTTTATTATCATCTCGCAAAACCTCCTCAAGTCGTTCCAACAGTAGTGGATGATTTGGACCGGGGTTGTTCTCTAGAGACACATACTTAGAGGCCACCTCGACGCCGACCGTGTCGGCAGCAACCAATGCCTCCTTTCGTGCCCTTTCTCCCGCAGGTGTCAATCTTAAATCATCCATACCACAAGAGAAGGCCCGGACATTGAGGTATCTCGTCAACAGCCGCCCCAAACTGCTTAGAAGCTTACCAGCTATAGCAGGGCCATAGATTTCATGTACGGCATGGACGACTCCACCAGAGCTGGGACCAATCTGCGACTTGTCGAGGATTCCAGTAATGAATTCACCATCTTGGAATTGTACAATGCCCTCTTCTGATTTCTTACCCCACTGATCAGCCTTGAGCTGAGTCTCAGATCGCATGGTAAGACCGCCAGAGTTTCGAGGCTGCATATTTTTCAGGATTGTGGTAATGACTTGCTTTCCGGTCCATCTGCGGACGGGTTTGATAACAGCGGGCGGGACAAGCTCGATCCTTTCACCCACAATGTGGCCACTTTCGGGACGGAGGGCACTGTAAACCAACTGCTGGTAGTCGCCTTGGGTAAAGAAGGCATCTCGGCTACACAGAGAGACGGAGACAGAGATATGATCTTGAATGAGGCCTCGGAGCGGCTTTCCTGCTGTACCTGACACATACTGATGATCAGTATCGGCAATTTGCAGGGCTTCCGCACGAGCAACCTCATTCTGAGGGAAATGCATGTTCATTTCATCGCCATCGTAATCAGCGTTGTAACTATCAAATGTTAGTCCCATGTATAATAATTGACAGTGACAGGATATATTGAAAGATGTAAAGCCTTCTACACAAGGAACTGAACGCCTGATACATACCTATTACAGTTTGCGTAGTGCATACGAATGGTCTTCTCGCCAGGTAGGACTCGCACTCGGTGTCCCATGATTGAAGGTTTGTGCAGCGTAGGTTGACGATTCATTAAGACAACATCACCGTTGGTGAGATGGCGATAAACCTTTTTGTTTCTCGTTCGTGCGGCGTTGCTGCTGGTTGGGGCGAGGAGTTGGTTGGCTAACGAGATGCGGTCATCGACGCTCTTATTGCGGAGATTAACAATCTGCCCGTTCTCGTTTTCAATGGCGAAAGCGCCAGGCCACTTATCAACACCATTGATGACGGCTTGTTGCATGTCTCTGAAATTGTGACTTGTAACCGGCTCAGGGTATGTAAGTTTCTTAGCAAACACCGGAGGAACACCAATTTCGTTAGTTTCGATAAAAGGATCAGGAGAAATGACACTTCGGGCGGCATAGTTGACTCGTTTACCCATCATGTTCTTTCGGAAAAGACCTTCCTTTTTCTCAAGCTTTTGCTTGATACCGTCCTCGTTACGTTTAGCAGCAGCACCCTGCACTGGGTTCTTGTTCTTATCAATGAGGGCGTTGACCGCTTCTTGTAATTCGGTCCAAGCTTGATGTAGTTGATTCACATCAGCCCGCTCCTCTTTCAGGGCCGTATGCAGCTGCGCTATCCTTCCGCAGCCCCGGAGAATATTCTTGTACAGCGAATTTTGCTGCGCCTCAGAAATCTGTGACTCTCCAGTTCGGGCCTCGGGGCGGTAACGGTTGGGAGGAACGAGAATTGTTGTCATAAAGAACATTTCGGGTGTAACCTTGGACGAACTTCGTGTGGGTGGCTTAGCGTTGTATAGAAGGGAGACCAGTTCTTGTTCTTTGATAAAAAGCTCGCTAAGGCGTGCCTGAACCTCCATCGCGCTAATATAACGTTGCGCAGCGCCCAGACCGATGCTGTCGGCATCAGCCATTTCGACGTCTTCATATTCAGTTTGTGTTTTCTCGCGAGTTGGTGAGCTCACATCGGCAACCCCTTCATCAGACGAGTAGCCATCGGGCTTTTGTTTGGACGAGGCCTGATGAACTCGAGCCATGGCATCACTCTGCTTCAAGTTTTTCTGTGCCATCTTGGCCTTCTCCTTGTCTGTCAAGGACCGCTCGAAAACCTTGACAAATCTATCTTTGCGGTATGATGGTGAAATGCCACCGCAACTGGAACAGGTTCTTCGCTTGGTGATTTCTGCAAGGAATTCCTTAATGACTTCGCGTCGCATCTCGCTGGCGCCTTCATGCTTTCCTCGCTTGGTATCGCCTCTTTTGATCTTGATACCGCGAAGGCAGTTGTCGACATACTTGTTTCTTGCGCGAATCACGTTGTCGACCGAGGAGGAGCCCTCTTCTTCTGCTTCGCTCTCCAAGCCGGAAAATTCATCACCACCAAGTTCAATGGCCAGGTCATTTTCGCCAATGGTTCCTACAATATGTGCTTGTTGGATAAGGCCATGCTGCAAAAGCTTCAATTTGCAAATGAATTTGTGTAGTTCTTTCTGAGGGAGTCGAAATCCTTTGCAATACACGCAAGTGGCTTTCAATAGACGGTATGCTTGGTCCATGAAGACAGGGTGATAGACCGGAACGGGAAGCTGAATGTGGCCAGGATGGCCAGGGCAGGTAGATTGATTAAGATTGCAGGTAGTGCATCTGCCAAGAAAATTGTGAGCGCATGCGCATAGGGAAACAGACGAGATGAATGAGATGGATGAGAGGAAGTACTCACGGTGCATCGCCCCAGGATCCAAGCGCAGGATCGTAGAGACCACCAGGAACGGGGTTCAAGAGATTGTCAAAAGTGCTGTCGTTTTCGATCCTCTTCACGGACATGGCCCGGATTTCCTTGGGTGAGAGGAACTCGAATTCGACGCCCTCCACAGTGGAGGACATCGGTTGCGCGATATTCATGGTGACTGGATGTTGCTCGTCTGGAGCGATAAGGATTGGTGGCCAGGCGACGTCCTGGATCAAGTCGTCGAGCCCATTTCACGATGCGCAAGTGGAAGGCAAGACTGGTGGTGGGGAGCTCAGAGGTGATCAAATTTTTGGCGGTGCGGCATGGCAGAATTTTAGGCCGACGCTCGAGGCTGGGTACCCGCTTTGGATCATCAACCGACCACACTTGGAACCATCACAGCACGCTGCGACTGACTGGCGCTGCCTCGAAGCTGATTTCTTTTTTCATCTAAACCAGATCTTGAAGGATTGTACCTGGCGGCGCGCATATAATACTGCGAGAAAGTTGCTCGATCCTCGTTTTAACCCTTGCGCCGCCACCAATACGCGAGCCGACAACACGTCGAGCACTTCTCTACCACAGCGCAAATATCTCCTATGGACCGACAGACCCAGTCAACGGGGCTTGGCCCTCGCCATGATGCATCCTCTCGAGTACAGAAATCGGAATCTGCAGCTGACCGGATGGCTGCCTTAAAGGCTCGAGTCGCTGCTGCGATCGGAACAAGCAAGGCGAAAGGCGGTTTGAATGTCGGTCTTCACCCTGCGTTGGAGGATCTGGGGTCATGGAAGCCCTCAGGTAAATCAAAGGATTCAACACCCTTGTCATCAAACTATAAACAAGACCAAAGCCGTTCCCGGGACTCGTTCAAAACATCCAATTCGCAGTCTCCTAACCAGAATACTCGCGAGAACCCTTACTATGACCCGAATCTATCAGCGCAAGCCACTGGAGGCAAATCGCGACAATCGCGGCAGTTGATTTTTAATCAGAAGGGAAAATATATTCAACAAGCCAACGCTTTGCGTCGCCAGGCCAATCTTGAGGCGATGAAGAAGCGCATTGCGGAACAAACACGGAGAGCTGGTATTGACGAGGATCTGGACGTGGAAAGGAATTTCGTTGTGGATGCTCCCCCAAACATCGAATGGTGGGACGAAGGCTTGGTTGATGGTACGAGTTATGAAGCGATCGATGACCCTTCAAAACTCAAGATCCATACCGAGGATAGTATAATCACCGAGTATATCCAACATCCCGTTGCCCTCGAACCGCCGCAAGACCGACATGTTCCAGCGCCAAAGCCAATGTTCCTGACATCCAGAGAGCAAGCGAAGATTCGGCGCCAGCGTAGGATGGCGGAATTGAAGGAAATGCAAGCCAAGATTCGTTTGGGATTGGTGCCAGCGCCGCCGCCCAAGGTGAAGAAAGGGAACTTGATGCGAGTTCTTGGCGATGGTACGTGTCCCTTACTCCGTTGTTGTGTTTGCTTTATTCGCTAACCTAATTGTAGTTGCTGTCAAGGACCCGACCGCCGTCGAAGCCCGAGTCAATCGCGAGATCGCCGAACGCCACCAGCAACATGTCAACGCAAACGAAGAGCGAAAACTCACGAAAGAACAAAAACAGGAAAAACTCTCTACCAATCAGCAGAAGGATGCCGACAAAGGAATCCACATGATGGTGTTCAAGATTGGAAGCTTAGCCAACGGCCAACATCGGTACAAGATTGGTGTCAATGCTGAGCAACTGGCCTTGACGGGCATGTGCATTTTACATCCGAAATTTAACTTGGTTATTGTCGAAGGAGGAGAGTGGAGTATCAAGAAATATAAAAAGCTTATGCTCAATCGAATTGACTGGACAGAAAACTCTCCCTCCAGGGACCGTGATGGGAAACAGGGAGCTGTTCGTGACTGGCTTCTCGCCGAAAACAACAGTGGCGAGCTCAAAGACATGTCGATGAACGAGTGCAAATTGGTATTCGAAGGCGAGGAAAAGGCGAGGGCGTTCAGAAAATGGGGCAGCAAGGTATGCGAGACAGATGCGGAGGCTCGAGAAATATTAGCTCGAAATAAGATGGACAACTTTTGGTCCCTGGCCAAAGGCTTTGTTTGAGCCTAGGGACGGTGTACATAATTCGATAGGCACCAGATTGGCCATTGCCGTGCCAGTATGTAGTGCATAATGGCTTTGTCGACTCCAACGGTGTACCGATATCGCTGCTGATGAAACTGGCACGTCTCCCAGGTAATGAGCTAGATATCTAGCAAGAAGCGTGCTGCATTATTACACGGGACCTAATCCAGCACATAGTGTTTCCCTTTGTAGCTGTATGATTTGAGATCTTTGAAGTTGATCTGGGCGAGCTACTATCTTTTGCGTAAACCATGGCCAAAGGCCTGGTCATTCGTCCCCAAACTACCCGAATAAGTGCAAGGCATGCAGGCCCAGCCGCATTGTTTTTTATTCTTCTTGCGGATGATAAAACGTAACATTTGCGGCGGCATTTAGCTACGTGCCACAGTGTTGAACGAACATTTCTGGGCCCCGTACAATTTTCAATAAGGAATCGATCGAGAACCGCCTCCCCCTCCCGGCATTGCAGATATTTTCCCATTATTGTTCTTAACCTGCCAATTCTTGTTCTACATCTATGTGTACTATGATCCACTATATTTTCTGCCATCCTCGTGGCCGCTACTTTCGCGGCTATTAGTAAGAACTGAGAGAGCCTTCGTCGCCATCTAATAGCATTAGGTATATATGAGATTAGAGACATTTATTGAACCTGTACAAATAAAGACATTTCGTATGTTTATTTCGTTTACTGGCCTCAAAGCGAAGAATCTGTGTGAGGAGGCGCCGCCAGCCCCCTCCCCCATTCGTTATGTGAATTGACGCAATCTGCAGTCCTTGTGAAACGTATCTCTGATGGAATGTAGGAATAATATAGTTGTGCCTACCTATGTATAAGGTTTCTCAATACATTATCACACCCCCATCGTATGAAACTAGCAAGGTGCCTGTCCCCACTAATACGACGCTGCGAAGTGGGCATGAGTACTAATGTGATTAGTCTTTGCTAATAGCAGCTGCGACTTTACTTTGGTGCTTTGTATGCCAAAATCAAATCAATGATGGAGTAAAATTAGGCACTAATTAAAGGGAAAAAAAAATCGATAATGAAAAACGGGGCTCGCAAATAAATACGACCAAGTCAATTAATTACTGCCCACCGGTTAGTTAGCCATAACCTAATCCTAGAGCCATCAAATATTTCGTTTCCATCTCCTCTTTAGACTTATCTTCTGACACATCCATGAACCCGCCGACATCCCTTGTTAACGTGATTCGGTTCCATAATGCCCATGCACCTCCTGAGCAGTGCAAAGTCCTGAGCCAATGAAATATCCCCAAACGAACGTCTGTAGTCTATGAAGGGTCTGATAACCCAAGCCCACCCTTTGAGCCAGGCATTTCCCTTTCCCGAAAACGCCGAGGAATAAAAAAAATTGTGAGGATAGTGATGGTGCACAATTAAACAAATACCGTGTTTAGACCCTGAATTGAAACACAGGTAGATCAAGGCAAGAAAATAAATAGAACCCAATTGGGCATACCGTAGTATTGCCTGAGAAAAAAGAAAAACCCTCCGACTCCAATAGAAACCGTCGTTCAATTGATCCACCGACGTGAGAATCTCATACATGAAATTAAATGCCTAAAAGAATGGAAGGGGTGGCTGGGGCCCAGAAATCAGACCCCTGGTGCTGCAGTGCCCATGTGGGGGAGGAAACAAAACCGACCAAAAAAGAAACGATGAAAGCCACTTGATACACTTCGTAAAATCATAAAAATTCGAAACAAACTGTGCCCGTTATGAAAAAAAAAAAACGCGGCCTAGTATATTGGAATGCGGACAATGCTTCCAATGAAAATGTGAATAGGAATGGAATGCCAAACCACCCTACTCTCAACGTATCGAAAACATGAAGTCAACATGTCGATCAACGTGTGGCGAAGTGACCTCTAGGCTATAACATAATCCAGGGGTTTTAATCCGGAGGGAGCTACCACCTGACCGAATATGGCTGGTCAGGTTGACTTCGAAACCAGTGTTAAATTATCGCCGGTCGCCGATCTTTTCGAGTTTGTTTTCGGTTTCAATAAATCGCCGCCGATTAATTGTCTGGCTGGTTGGATTGGTGACTGTCAAAATTCCAGTAATATGTATGTGGTGTAGCCGGCTCCAGTGGAAGCACCGCATTGTTGCAAGACCTCGGTCTCCTGGACTCGCGCGAGTCCGCGGTTTCAATTTTCCTGCTTCGGCCCCCAGTTCATTCCGAAACCTTCAACACCGTCTGATAAAAACTTCCTTGCCATGGCAATATGCGAATATCGAGATATGAATTTGTCCAGTAAAAGGAAAGGGTATATATGCCGCACATAACAGATGCCAAGGTGATATTAAATGCAGAAAGATATGTTCCGATTCTGTAGCGCCATGTTCTTTCGTAGTTGAGTGGAAACCTGGATAAGTATTCTACCGACGCAGACGCCGTTGACAAACACGACCGGTTAGTGATGTATTCGTATCCTCGGGTAGATTAGTTAATATGGCGAGAACTTTGATTTATTCGATCCGGTCGAGCCACTAGGCCCATAGTTCCAAATCCCTCTCCTTGAAGGTTTAGTGTGCCAATGTCGAACCTTTTCGAACAGCCATCCTCCATGTGTCTATACAATTGACATGAGTTAGTCAAGTGCATAAACATTCAAGACTGCTATATTCTTACCTTCTAAGGGTATCCTTTCGAGCAAATAGCCGTCCGCAGTAATCACATTTATGGTTACGCTCCTTCATGTGGACGCTTTGGTGGTGTCTCTGCAAGTCTGTCTTGCGGACGAATTTCTTGGTACAACCATCGATGGGACAAGGGAAAGGATACTCGCGTTTTTCGTCGTGGGTTTCCAGATGAGATTTATAGTTGTAACTGCGACTGAAGAACTTTCCACACCCCTTGACTTCACATTGGAAGTTTGCTTCTTCCTTTGTTGTATGTTTCCGTGCTGGGCGCCGTGTCCTACTCGTTTTCAACATCCGCCTATCCTGACCCAGATCGGATCCGGGGGCCTGAGGGTTGACATAGATTGATGATGCATCGCAGTTTTGCTTGGGCCATACCGGGACCGAAGCGTCCCCCAAGTCCGGTTGAAGATTGGGAGCGAATGGAGATCCTTCCGGGGCATAGGGTGCACTTGCAGGTACAGTCGCTGGATAAGACTGCCTTTCAAAGCCTGGGTAGTAAGTAGTAGAACCTTCGATCCGGATCTTCTGCCCTGATGGGTCGTGCAGATACCCGTAGGGCGGCCGCGTAGGAATGGGTGGTGCCCTGGAAGGTCCAGCTGTCGATGGTGGTTGTGGCTGTGAGAAGGAGTGGTTTTGGGGAGGGGGTAAGTAGGAGTCGTGATTATTAAAGGATGCCGGAATACAAGGCTCGTAAGTAGCGAAGGAATCGTAGTCGGATGGTAACATGTTTGGAACCGATGAGGATGGCGCCGCCAGCAACGGCGCCATCCTCATCGGTTCCA